>JAHDVE020000502.1:0-113661 GCA_022606495.2 Halesus radiatus | reverse complement strand
TAATACATATGAGGCCACTAGTGTAAAAGTGGTCTAACCCTAAATTTTCGCTTACCAGGATTCACATCCCGTTTTCATTCTCACGGATCGCCGCTATTACATATTTCATTTACCTGTATTATGTATAGGTCATATATATGTATTTTATGAGGTCACTAAACCAAGAGTGATCTAACCCCAGATAGAATATTTTTTAATGTGTTTTTAGTTGTGAAAATACTTTTTTTAAGTGCATTGGTTAAGGGTAAACGAAAGGTAATACGCGCTCTCAGATGGCGCTAATTTAAATTTTGTAGAATGAAAAAACCACTTTAGCAGGTAATGCTTTTAAATATTAAAATTAATTGTTTGATGGCGGTTGTAAACACAGAATATAAAATGGAATAAATTATTTTTGTAGTTTAAAAACTCAAGTCCTTTCAGAAACTTATAAAAATACAATTTATTATTATTGTAATAGTAACATTTACAAACAATTACCCGCCAATAAACAATTCATCTCAATATTTAAAAGTATTATGTGCTACAAGTGTTTTTTTTCACAATATTTAAATTAGCCCATTTGTGAGCTCATATCACGTATCGTTTACCCTTAAGGTCTTATTTTGTGATTTGTTATCTACAGTATTTGTTTTTTTGTATGCCCTTTGAATAGCAATAGTCTGTAATTTTTTAAGTCTTTTAAAAATTACTCAAAGTTTATTATTTTTTTTTTGGTAGTTAGACCACTGTAGCAAATGAAGTTATTATGGCTTTATCATTTTTTTTCTATTAAGTTATTTCACTAATTTAGTATAACAACTCAATTTATTTAAAAATGAGGGTTAGATCACTCTCGCGTCAGTGGCCTCATATACGATCATAGCATTGATGTCACCAGGTGTTTGTTACACGATAAGACATCTCCCGCTAATTGCTGGTCACTCTCCGACATTGTTGTTGTTTCAATAATTTTCCCCGGTATTTGCGCTACAATTTAATGATATGCTGGCGAAGTAGGCGCTCTTGACAGCTTTCCATTCGTTACTCCGAGCGGGGCTGCTCGTAATTTCAGCGGAACAAAACGCTGTTTTTACCCTCCTCATGGCTGACGCTATTCGCCGTAGACAATCATTATTATTCACACTACTAATTGTGACACGAAAGCTGTATGTCCGAGAATCGTTTTAATTCTATGTGATATAGGCACGCACTGTGTACGTACTTTATTTATTTGATTGCAATATATATATATATATTTTTATAACACTGGGTTTAGGTAGGTACCTACTTCCAACAGTTTAAACACTTTCTGTCCCCTATTTTCATGTCTTTATGATCATTGAAAAACTAACAGTATGACGTCTTCTCCCTTTGTTTTAACAGTGAATATTAATGTGAATCTTCAAGTTGAAATTATTGTTCTGACTGAAAATAGTAGTAGGAATTTCTATGATGAAAAAAATCCGTGCAATTTTAATAACGCCAGAAATCGCGATTCTTGTTTTGTTTTTTGACACCTACATGATTTTTTTTTAAACTCTACCACTACTTAGGGTTGGCCTTGAAACTAAAGAACGATAAGGTTTTTTCTGCTTACTCAATTCGTTTTCTGCTTTTATAAGCTTGAAATATTCAAATGCTACTCTCTTTATTCGAGTACGAAACGTCAAATAAGTTCGTGCCGCTTATTTATCGAATTGTTTTGATAAAATTAACCATAGCATGTCGGAATTCATTCCCTAAATACCGTCACTGGAGTTTACAATTAATGTTCAGTACTCGGGTCGCAGAGCGCAGAACGCAGAACGAGATGAGCTATTCGAGGAGGCCCATGGCTCAACCCTGTCGCCGGACAAAACACCGAATCATCCGCGAGTTTTTACGTTTGTCCGTTCTCAGCATCCAGGCTTATCTAAGAGTTCTCGTGTACGGACCCCATGGGGCCGATCCCGATGTGATTGTGTATTATTATTAGAAGGTAACTTTACAAATTGCCCTGCCTCGATGGGTTATCGGGACGTTGCCCAAATTGTTTATTGTCTATTTTTATTCTATTATAAATTTCACTACTATTTGATATTCAAATTGGTCCCCGTAATCATTGCCCGTTCTCGCGGGTCACATTCCTCCTCGTTATGTAAACAGATTGCTTTAAACTATTTATTGAATGGGAAATAAGTCAGTAAATATACACTCGTGGAATAAATTGCTCTGTTAAACACATCCTTCTAGTGAGCAGATCAGAAGCAGAAAAATAATTTTCTAGGTATTAATAAATAAGTGGTCCGCCTTTTTTTTCCCTGTCTCGAATCTTGATGATGTTTATTTTTAAATGGATGTTTTCCCCACGGATAATTATTTTTAATATTTTCATATCCACAATCTATGTAATTTTATTCAAAGTGAATGCGTAAGGCTTTCGTAAAACGTATTATGTTTCGGTTTTTTAAGCAAATAATCAAAGTATGTTTTATGTTATGTATTATGTAATCTTTTTTATGGGGTAATTAAATTGTACCAAATTATAGTTCGCTATTGTTCCTGTGAGGCCGGCGTACGTCGCTTGTCGTGCCTACCAACAATATCTATTAACTACCCGCTTGAACTTTCGATCATTAAACCAAATAATTACACCATTTTACTATCGAAATTTTGTAAAGTATACAAAGAAAAACAGTTTCCGCTAATTACAGCGCTGACTTCCATATTATATAGTAATGGAATAATACAAACGTTTATACGTAGACCAGTTTTTAATAACTACGCTAATATACAAAAATATGCTTCCATGGCATATAATTTTCGTGAATAAATATGTATAATGATCCTCGTTCCCAGTTACACATGTGCGTAGGAAAGGAGTGAGGAGGCCGAAGGCGCCTAGAGTGGTAAGTACGCTCGAAGCTGGAAGCTGGTAGCTGGTAGCCAACCCGAGTGGCGGAAACCCTCGCCGGTTGGTAGAATTCATTGAATCATCCAGCTCTGGTAATCTGATACCGTAATCTTCATCTCGGTATGTCGGTTAACACTTTTATGTTAAATTAATTCCGGCGCGTTGTCCGTATACTTATCACGTTAGTTTTTATGTCAGTACACAAATTATCCGAAGAGACGAGTGTCGTTTACATTTTTGACGCTCCGAAGCGTTTAACGTCGGAGGAGCATTTAAATATCGTCAAATAGGCTCTTAACAGCCGGACTTTTAATGTCTCTATTTGATTAAGTGAAATTCGTGGCGCGAGTTTGATTATAATGTTCCTCCTCGGCCGTTTATATCTTAATATTATTAACGACGGAATTTATCAAATAAATAATAAGTTTTTGATGTAAAGTGGGTTCTTTTATTTAGTGTCCCCCGCTGTTCGGCCGACGGTCGGACAGTCCCCCACGGCTCCGACTCGCGCTGCCCCGAGCCCGACCCGCTATGTGCCCGTGCCGTACCCGCTGTACCCAATATGCGAAGCAACAAGCAACTCCACTTTCACCTCCATCGCAGAACGTCGCCCCGTACACTTCCACCATTTGCCCATTAACTATTCACCTGACGCGAATATTCACCCTAATTTCGCGTGCTTTCCTATTAGCTGGACAATGAATATCCCTCCTAAAATCTCCCAATCCAACGTCTTCACGATTCTATTTCGCGTTTTATTCGCCACCGCTTTACACATTACGAGGTTTTGCGATAACCACGAGAATAAGCGCTTATATTAAAGACGGCATTAAGAATACATCAGCACGAATTCACAGAAGTCTAAGGAACAACTTCGATGAAATTTTGAGTTATATTTCCCATACTAAATGTCATGCTATCGCCGGGTCGCAGCGACAGACCCCATTAATTAACTTTGTATTATTTTGTGACGGTGCCAAATTAATTAAGGGACCCACCATAACATTTGTATATGTATAAATATTATGCCTCCCGTGAACCAATGCATCATCGAAAGGTTTGTTCATATTTAATAATCGAACCGTCTTTGGAGAACGACGATTCCGAATCTTCCAAACGTTCTGTTTTTACCCGAAAGTCGGTGTTTGATTTTGTTCCATCACTACCCCGGGTCCTTGTTGTAACTTTACTGCCCTCACTTCTATGGGAGACTGGCTATCATCATTGCAATCTTCAGACTGCGGCTGTAGTCCTAACAATCCAGTAGGTTTCTTCCCCTTCTCCTTCCCAATACCTTCAGCCTTACAACATTTCCCAATTGGGGATGCCTTAGTCTCACTGGCTCCAGACGGTTTGGAGCAGTTGAGACTCTTGTGCGGTATTCATGTAAAAAAAATAAAATATATATTCAGAATCGACGTTTGCTGATCTATATGAATAATTTTTAGAGAAGTTCCTTATTTGTTGAAGAACTGCTAAATACTCGTTACTCTATGTATCCAGTCCAGTTTGAAGAAGCGCCTGCATATGTGTATGTATATATGTACTCATTTCAAAGGCCTCTTCTATGTATCGTGCCAATGTTTGGTTTAGTGTCCAGGTTTCCACTATTCACATACAAAGTAAATTATATTCTCCGAATTGCTGACTCCATTCAGTTGTATTCTGATTTCTGCTTTGTCCTTATCTGCATTTCATTTCCACCTGTCATCCCATCATGCCATTTTCTCGCTGTGTCAAAAATTACTAGATAAGGCGCCAGTCATACATTCTTTCCGCGTGAATGTTGTCCGTGAAAAAAATATCATATACCACTGAAGAGACAAACCGATAGAAGTGTTATCTTTTCCGATTAGAATGGAACACATTTTACGTCAACTCGCATAAGACCTTTCGATCCCAGACAGACCAAACAGACATGCGAATATTAAAATTAAATACGTATACCGAATAAGAGTCCCAACCGCTCCGAACCGTCTGGAGCCAATGATACTATGCCATCCTCATTTTATGTATGTTGTGAGGTTGTAGGTAATGGGAGGGGAAAGATATGGGGGAGAGCAAAAGGAACATGGGGAAGTACCTGCCTATTCAAATCTGGTCTCCAAACACGGCTAAATCCATTGCATGTAACGTTTCAATTCTCAATGGTGGTGTTTCACCAGGGCGATACTGAGAGTATCTTCCAGTATGGAACTTGCCGCAAATATACAATGTATACATTATTTTTGATGAATTAATTGTGAAACAACACAAATTAATTAAATCAACTTTACTTGCTCACGCCGGGGTTTAAACATTTGAACCCGCAACCTCCGAATTCATAACCTCTTGACCACGGAGACCGTTGATATTTTAATTTTTTATCGATTTTAGCAGAAGCTTACTTCTGACAAAACTGAGTTTTCTTCAGGAAATTCAGACACGCCCACAACTTCTATTAACTTATCTGTTCAGTGTCGCTTACGCTGAAGAAAAAAAACTGAGATAGACGCGTGGCTGATGTGCCTGAAGTAAGCTCAATTTTCCCTTACTTCTAATGAATTTGATTGAACTTTATTTTTAATATCGAAATTCTTTCTTGATCTATTAGTAATTATTGTAATGACCGGCTGGATCCACTGTGATGACTACAGGTTTTTGATATTATCCGTGTAGTCTCAAATGTCTTCAGAGATCCGTGGGTAGAATTACAAGTCGGGTATAGATAGTAGTAGAGCATAATTATTGTCGCAATATGACAAGGTGAGTCTTAGGAAACGAAGAACCCTCGAGACAACCTTTCACTCGCTTATATCAAACTATGAGTCATGCTATCCCTTTCATAGTCGGTTGTCATTTTCATACTCGGACATACGTTCACCACAGTAATCAATTGCGTTGTCCTGTCTGAGGCTTGGGAGTCGAAATGTCTTGTGTAAATATTGTAAATGGCAGTTTTCTATTAAATCGGCGTACGTCACACCACTTCTAGGTATTACTTCGTCAGTGGCACGGCAAGTCACCATCAATACAATCGTAATATTATTTCGGCTGTTGCTTTTTATAGTGGTGTTCCTGGCCGTGTTTATTGCCCTAAACTCATGACAAGAATATTATTGTTGATATAAGTTGATTGATGGAGCAGTAAATGCACACTCATCGTGTCGGGCGGGTATCGAACCGGCGCCTCGCGGGTCCCGGGCCCGGGCGGCTTGCGTCACTCTGCCAGCCGGGCCCGTCGGACAAATTGATTTCTTATTAACCCTTTCAGACCTGAATTAAAACTGGCAGTGATAAAACATGTTTGATGCTTGATGACATCGGTGACCGCATAAAGGTCTATTCACACTACACCGTGCAGCACAGCACAGGTGCAAATACGGCAGACAACTAAACTGTCAACTGAGCTTTTGCGTCCGCCACAACTTGTTTAAGGATTGTGTAATCCTATTCCCATATATTTATTATTATTTTATAACTTCTTTTCCCTAACCAATTCAGTCAATTTTTCGCAGTCCGTCTTCTTGGTTCTAGCAATGTCTGCGTCTGTTGACGCCAACTGATGGTGACGCCAAGATGGTGGTGCTAACAGTGATGAGTTCGTACTAACTGCACAGGCGCAGATGTCACCAACAGTCGCCATCACCGCCAAAATCTTGTTTTCTATCGTGTAGTATCTTTATTTTTTTTATTATTATGCCTAATCTCGTGCTTACATACGCTGTAATATGAATATGTTCATAGAAAATGTAAGCAACTAACGTTGTCATGTCTGCACTGGAGTATTCTGCACTGCGTTGTGCTGGTAGATGTGAGTAAACCTTCAATCAACACACGTATAAATCGACACACTTTTTAAAAGTCTACCAATAAATGTGTTTTTTTTTTTTTTAAATCATTGTTAAGTAATTAGGTTAGGTGATATTACGTTTTCTGGCAATTATTTTTTTCTTTCTTAATTTTAATGACTTTACATCACTTTTAAAAAGTGTGCTAATTTATCATGGAACCGATGATACCTTGTAGATTTTTAAAAAATTATTGGTGTATTTTGAAAAACTAACGTGAAATTCAAATTATTGCTACTTTCATTTGAAAGAACATTATGTCTCTAAGGGCGTGACTTAAAATGACAAAACATACACTATATATAAAAATATATATATATAAATATGAAAGTTAAACAATATAAACATATCTACCTTCAAATCGTACATTCCTAAAAGCAATTTGAAATGGTGCGGTAGTCGAGACTAAACACAAAAATCGCCTTTCATAATATAAACACTGTTACTATTAACAGATCTTTGAGACAAATATGTGGTAAAACCATGTATGATCGCGTGAAAATATTTAGATTCGCAAAGTATGCAAGGCCTATGTAAGCGTAATGAGTAAGATTTAGTAAGGGACGCTTAGAGATGGTTTGGGCATGTGGAGCGAATGAACGAAGAAAGGAGTGTAAGAAGAATATATGACGGGAATGTGAATGGACGAAGAAGCCGGAGAAGCCCGAGGAAGACATGGCTCGACCAAGTACTTGAGTCGGGCCATGTAAAAAATCAGAAAAACGGAAGAGAATGTATGAGACGATGTATGAATGTGAATGAATCAACAAGTGTATTCCAAGATCGCGTTGTTTGGCCGTACGTCCTCTCTGCTTACCCTTTCAGAGAATCGGCGTGATGGTTAGTTAGTTAGTCAGTTATTCGTAACCCAAGATTGTTTGTCTTTCTTTTTACAGAAAAAACCTATTTCCAATAAATTCATGAGAATTCAAGATACCTACTTTCCTACTTATATGTAAATATATTCTTTTAACATAATCAAGATATTGTGAAAAATGGAACTAAATACTTTCCTTGCTATGGCGACACCGATTTTAGGACAAACATTATTTTGGTGTAAATGTGATGTTATGTTTGACTTCCGAATCTGACAGGTTGACTTGACTGGAAAAATGACTTACTCAAGGTTTTTTTTTAAATTTTAAATGCTTCTTCCGAATAGTTTTTTTTCTTTTCATTTAACATCTAATTATAAGTCACTAATTATAACTCACTAATTAGAAGTCTGAATTAGGTATTTTCTAGTTATAAATCTTAGCTGTAAGCCAATAGTAATAAATCTAATATGTAAATTATTACAATACATGTTAGTCTAAATGATAAGGTATAGGTTAGATCAATTATGTTGTAAAGCGCCCTTGAGGTGAATTTCTCACGAAAACGACGCTATAGAAATAATCCATTTATTATTATTATTATTATCTGATAAATTGCTTAATTTATATGCACATTTCAAAAACACAAAAATAACTTCTTTTTTTTTTCATAAGGAGCAATCACTTTGTGGTTTGACATTGTATTAAGTAAATGAAACACGTTGTTATAAACCACGAATATATTTTGTTTTCACCAACCGGTTTCGCTTAACTCAAGCTTCATCAGGGTAAATATAATAACTGAATTATAGTTTTTTTTGCAGCATGAAATGTACCAGTTTGATTAACTTTTTTCGTTTACTTCGTTTAATAGTTTTTACTCATTTCACTTGACCGAATAACGAATTTATGTCTGATTTCAACAAAACGTTAAATACTCTCAGTATCGACATTAAAAGACCACCATTCACAATCAAAACGATACTTTATATGGCATCTGAATACTAAGATAAGTACCTACTTTTCAGACTTCCTTTTCCCACATCCTTCATCTCTCAACTCTGTTCAGCCTCCCAACATACCGTAATAATTATTGTGGATGTCATATTTCTACTAGCTCCGGACAGTTAGGACTTTTGTGCGGTGTTTACATAAAAAAACGTAAAAGTTTCTTAGGCTTAACCCCCTGTTGCAAGACTCTTTTTTTTCAAAATGCTTTTTGTGTCACGATCGTGAAGAATACGTTTAATCTGTAATAAATTAATTGGCCTACCTTCGTTTCTCCTTTGCGTTGGCTCATGTTATTAAAATAACATCTGTTAGCCTTTTAATTAGATTTGGGGTGATATTGTGTTAAGACGGTGTACCTATTATTATAAAGTGATAATTTACGTCACATGTTTAAACCATCATATTAGGCCGGCGTTTTTTCAATTTCGTTTCGCACTGTTGAAGGCCATTCGTGACGGGTACTATGTGTGTACGTTGATAGCATGGTTGAACGCAGTCGTTTGTCTTCGAGGTAGAAGGTAGAGGTACTCCCTTACCCCCTCCCCCTCCCTTCCCTATCTCTTTCCCCACCACACTTCCTTCATCCTCACAACTAATTGAGGATGCCATAGTCCCACTGGTTCCGGACAGTTGCGAACAGTTGGAACTCGTGTTCGGTATATATATATATATATCACATAGTTGAATCAATGAGAGCATTCATGACTGTATGGTTGACGTAATTTTTTTTTTAAACGAGCTGAAGTACCTGGTATTGCCCGGGGTTATTAATGGTTTGGAGTAAAGTTTTGAAGATGTGATGTGTTACCAATATCCCTACCCCAACCTCCAACCTACCCAAACTCCAACCTACCCAAACTCCGCCCTACCCCTACGCCAACCACTACGCTACCCCTACCACAACCCCCACCTTACCCCTACCACTACCCAGTAATTTACCTCTTATTTTAAACGTCAAGTGTGCAAAATTTCATTAAATCTATAAACATTATGCGTTAAGGGTTGGGAATTGGGGTGGGGGGTGATTTTTTGAAATTTTACGTAGACAGTGTCCTTTCTCTTGTTTGGAAGGTCAAGTGTGCAAAATTTCATCAAGCATCAAACGAATGAACACCGTCCGGTACACTGTCTTTATATATATAGATAGCAGTGGCGTGCAGTTCATAAAGGCTGAAAAGCTGCCCTTACCCCAAGAAAAATGACAAATAAGAAGAACGGAAAAATACGAGAAATTTCTGATTAAGACATATTTTTTCCATGATATTGGTAAGAAACTTGTACGCTTATTAATTCAGTTGGCCACTCACACAAGAATCGGCGAAATATGATAATAAAATGGAAATTTTCATATATTCAATTCACAATTCTTACCATAACTTGAAAAACTGCATACAGCATACCTTTAGTCAAATTTCGTCTATCTATGTATGCCTTCTTCATGAGCCTTGTGGCCTCCAGCTTTGGACATAAGCTTCCCCCAAAGTTTTTCAATTTTGTTGGTTCTTGGCGACTTTCAAATAACCGAAGCCTGACGTTCTCTTCAAATCGTCAGCCCGTCTTATTTGTGGGCGACGCTGCTTTCTTTTACCAACAAATGACAATTTTATATCTTAATGAAACTTGCGTGCTAAACTCATCGGTGATGCTTATGCTATATAAATTAGCCTTGCATTATTCATATGTAATGATTTTGAAGTTTCTTCTCTAAATAATACCCATTACGTTCCTTCGTATTATTGTGGGATTTCCTATCAAAGATTGGCTATCATCAGATCAATCTTTTCGTTGACCGTGGTATCCTTGCAGTTGTAAAGACTTGAAACTAAAGCCGAAATTTTTGGTCAACTCTTATGATAGGTAAGGCGCTTCATAATAATAATAATAATATTTTGGTGATTTGGATAGCGCCGTTTTTATGAAAAATTACCTCAAGAGCTTACAAATGTTTTTTTTCCAGTGCTCTGTCTTATCACTAAGTATAGACAGTTTTATTACTGCTAATAGCTAACAAATTGTATTCACCGGTTCATCGATCTGTAATACCAAATTATGTGTACAATGCATTTGACCCATGAACGTGATGCCGTTTTAAAATATACGTGTTATTCATTTTATGTACAGGCAGATAATATTATACAGGACCGTACTTATCTGGCAGGTAACTTGTTATAAACACTGTCATAGATAATAACGTAATTTTCACAGGCTATCCAGTCGGTACCAGCTGTGGGTTTAATCTCGACCCGTCTAACATCTATTTGAAAAATTTTGTAGTATTTTTTCTTCTCAAATGCATTATTGACTATTAATGAAATAAAAGAAGACGCTGGTGACGTCCGAGGACGACATGGCACGATCAAGTGAATCAAATACTTGAGTCGGGCGATGTCAGAAGTCGGAATGACGGAATGAAGAGTACACATGAGACGATGTATGAATCTGAATGAAGCAAGAATGCGATGGTCTAGTTTTTTGGAGGTCCGTCTTCTATGTGTACCCATGCTGAGAAATAGCGTGATGGTTAGCAAGACTATATATATATATATATATCATATAATATTATCTTGCTCTGTTGTTATTTTTTATTATTAGCTTCTAAATTGTCATATTATAATATCTAAAATGTTCATTTTGTAAGTGTGCTACTCGTAAATATTTTAAATTGTTGTTTTAATTTGCATGCATACAATATATATGTTATTTTCTAATTATGCTAGGTTAGGTTATTTTGTGTAGATTTTCTTGCTCTTTTGATATTTGTACTTTACATTTGACTATTTATACCCCTAGTTTTTTCTAAATGGTGCATGTGAGTCTGCTGCTCATGATTACTTAATGTTCGTTTTAATTTGCATATATACAGATACACTATCTAGTATATCTGTTACTTTACAATTATATTAGGTGAGGTTAGTTAGTGTAAAGCGCACTCGAGGTGAACCTTCACAAAACTGTGCTATAGACATTAACTGTTATTATTATTAAAATGAATTTTTGTAACTTTTTTCCACGTATTTATTTTCGACCGGGCGGGTTTCACCCTATCGCGGGTATCATCAGACTGGCACGATGAAAACTAAATATATGGTATATATAGCATTAATGTCAGGAGTGATTTCCCCTGCT
Organism: Halesus radiatus; assembly: GCA_022606495.2. Classification (NCBI taxonomy): domain Eukaryota; kingdom Metazoa; phylum Arthropoda; class Insecta; order Trichoptera; family Limnephilidae; genus Halesus; species Halesus radiatus. The sequence goes on along the minus strand of JAHDVE020000502.1, from coordinate 102,004 downwards.
TTATAATATTGTTTTTATTTTTGACTTGATATTTGTTTTATTGCTGACGGTACTGTTTACTATTATGTTTTTAAAAAACTACTTTCGGGTTTATTTTATTTTTTTAATATTTTTTTTATTTATTTCTTAAAGTTTAACGGAAAAATCGCAAAAAAATTTAACCTTACTGGGGTACCCCGTTCTAAGGTCACATTGTACATGGTTTTATATAAAGAATATGAATTTGGTCAAGTATATTTTAAGTTTGATAAAAAAAATTAAGTGAGATTTCGTAATTATATTAAAATATTACTAGAGGAACATGATAATGCAATAAGATTAATAAGAATTCTAAAAAATTATTAGAAACAACGCCGTGACCGTTAAACCCTGTTTAAAAATTACGTTTTTTAAACTACTTTCGGGTTGGTTTATTACTATTACCCTCTGGAAGACGGATTACATTGTGTTTATTTACTGAATCTATGGGTTTTTAAAAAACTGTATAGTCATACTTGTCAGCTTTTATTTGAACAGGTGATTATTTCTGGTTTTGCTTTCTCCCCTGTGATTTGTTTATTAAAATTAATTTTATAGCAGTTTTTGTCCTATAGTTCCACGAACTACGGATAACCAGGTACATTTTTGTAGGTCTTTAAAATATTTTATTATGTTATAATAGGTACACTTAGAGTTACAAAGGTTTTTATTTTTAAAATATCGTGTTAATATGGAATTCCACCATGAATTGACAGTTTCAAAATTAGAAATCTTATCATTATTATTATTATAAAGTAAATATTCTGCGACATATGAAAAAATACAGTACAGGTTGCAAATATAACAACGAAAACCATATGTTGCACAATGATTTCAACTGTCGATCGTTACAAATCACGAGTTTTAATTAAAATTCGTCTGAAAATGTTTTTTACAACTTTTCTGAGGGGGTTTCGCCAGCTTTATTTTAACCCTTTGAGAAGTTTGTAGTGTCCATCCAGAAGATACCATCGAATGATAATATTTAGTGGAAGTTAGCCTCCATCGCTTTAGTTTACTGGCTGATTTATTAAACATTTAGATTCACCCATCAGTATCCAGTAGTAAACCATGCTGGATCACCTGTTTAGCAGATGTCTCGCTCGGGGTTTCTAGGAAATATTTATAGTAAAAAGTAAACCCTGATCTAGAATTTATGACTATGAGTATGCAACGGTGGTACGAATTCAATTTGATGTATGTGTCCAACGACCATTGTCAACATTACGACGATATTGAATTAATTTAGCAATTATATCTTGCTTATATTTCTAAATAGTAATAATACTTGGATGACTTGTATAACGCCGTTTTTGTGAAAAATCACCTCAAGGGCGCTGTATAAATACTACGTGCTAGGGTTTATCTTATTATGTACGAACATATACAGTAACATAATTACCTGGTTGGTCACTCCAGATTAATACGTTAAATTACAAAGTTTTCGCTTGAGAAGATATGATTTTGCACGCACAGGACACAATATTAGAAAACACTGCACATTGCCTGATATTGCAGTTTCTGTTTAAATCCTATTTGTCTATGATATTATATTTATTAGAAGGTTATTGACAAAAAAATAGTGGGTATTTATTTGAAACATTATTTTATTTGAGATTTCCGATAATAATTATTTGCAGTTACAAATATTTATAGTTATTTACAATGTCGCGGACTATTTTTTCTGTTAATTACTTTAGGCAGGTTGTAGTTGAGTGTCCAACAGAGACATAACGTATTTATTTTTTTGTTTTTGTCTTAACGTTTTTCAAAAAAATAATCATTGTTGTTTCCTTTTTTAATAGCCAGTGAAAATTGTCAACACGGCACAATTTTTGTTGTTTTTATTTTTAGCAACAACATAAACCCAGTTTTCTTCAAAAGATATAATGGCGACACGGCATTGTCCATATAAATTATTGTCAAAATAAAAAGTCCCTAAAGTGTCCTCCAATACAGTGACGTCCAGGCGTCAAAGAAGGGAAAGAATTTTGATCAGTTAAGTAGCCTTTTAAATTTCCTTCAGTTTAGAAAACTCATGATTGATAAAATTTAGTTAAAATCATGGCAGATCCCCTTGTTTTCTTGCCCTTGTCCCTCTGAGGGTAATGTCAGAGGAACAAGATTGCCTTAGATCCTCAACATTCTAAATTTGGAATAGGATCGCTTGCATCGCAATTGCTAGACAAGACATTAGACTTTTTAAACACCTGAGGCTTGCAAGGAGCACTTGTTGGGTGATTTTTCAGCTCATTTAAAAATAAATAAATAGTCTTGAAATGTGAGTCTGTTTGAGGACCGTCTCGGCCCGAGAGACTAAGGGGCTCCCCGCAATCTGCCCGCATCTCCCCCGGTCTCATAATTCGCCGCGCGCGTGTCGTATTTCATAACGAATTATTGTTATTTTCTTTTCAGCGACGATTCTCAATTCTGCGTTTATCCTTTTCTGTTGTTGAAAGACCTTTCATCTGCAGGTTGAACGGGAACAGGGTTGCCAGAAAAAAAAACACAAATAATTTATTAAAATTTCTTCAAAAATTGGTATTCCCTCTGTGGCGTCATTATTAATAAATGAATTAAAAATTAAATTGTAATCACCGCTTATTAATACATACATATCAACATGTTTGGAAAGCAATACTTTCCTCATCAGGAATATACAGAATACTATATATTCTATACTATGTGTTCTGTATATTCCTGATGAGGAAAGCATCGCTTTCGAAACATGTTGATACGTATATATCAATAAAGTGGTGATTACAAAGTAATTTTTAATTAATTTATAACGTTGAGTGATTTTTTCATCCTACAAAACTTAATTATTTGTTTTAGGAAAATAGTTACAACTACCCGGAACCAGTGAAAGTATGGAACTCCCGTTTGAGGAATGATACGATGCTGAAGCCGACGTTTGTAAAAACTCCATGGAGGGAGTAAAAATGTAGAAGAAGACTGGGAAGTACCAGACTATCCAGTTTTAGTTACTTAGCATAGCAGAAGCCAAAGTATAGTGTGGATTCCTCATACCGAGCCGTTTGTATTATGATTTTAAGAGGATGAGTAGGTACTAGATAATTTGAGTGTCTGAGGAAATTTATTTGTATTTCATATAATGCATGAATAAGTGGTGGATGTAGTTTGTTCTCGCATACTGATTATGCCATGTTAGCTCATCATTTGCGCATCCGATTTGTTTCAAGCATTTGAGGTTCTAGTGCGAAAGCACACTGTCAACGCCTTCATTCGGCATTCTCTTCATAATAACTTTCCATCGTTGAATGATGTCTGATCGTCATGTTTCTAAGCAAACATATGTTCTTTTGTAACGATGTTTGCATCCAGTCTATTCCACGAACTGTTGAGAGGAAAGGGAAAAGGGATGCACGTGCGTCCTCCTCGCCGCGATGCCAGCCCTGACCGCCGTATGATTTACATCTCCGCAGATCTGTGCAGAGTTTATGGATGGTGTTTAATAAATAACATCCCGGATGAGTGGCGGCGGGGAGGGTGCCTCTGGCCGCAGCATCCTTCCCGCCGGGGCCTCCATCTTGAGATCCAATGGCGGAGATTGCGGCCGTGGACGTGATCTGGAAATGGATGGGACTGAATGCTGCCGTTCAATATTTACTTTATTAAATTATATGACTACGTGTTACTTCCTTTCAAATGCAATGTAGTCAGACGAAACCACTATTAATATTCGGAAAGTCCCGTGTTTTGCTAACATTTAGCTATTCCCGTCTACATCTGAGTTTGGCAGATTGTTCACCAGTAGCATACGTTGAAGAATAGAGCACCCGAAGAAGATTAGTCCACTATACGCGAGAGTTGTTATTGGGAGCTATTGTCGTTAGAAGTTTAGCCCAGCTATTACGTATACACACCATTACAACCGTATTACAGAGTTCGTAGTTCTTAGATCTTGGTCTGAGTTTGGCGAAATAGTCGGAAATGTCCAATTGAAGAATAGCACACCCCAAAAGAAAAGACAATTTCCAATTGCTTGGAGCAGCCAGTGGGACCATGGCCTCCCTATTTTCAGAATTTGAGTGTTTGGAAGAATTGGAAGGGACGCAATTGAACCCACTAAATACCTATACGTCAATGGATTTGAAGCATTGTATCAATATATTCTGACATGTTCTTTCACCTCCAATTTCTTGGTCAAATCGTGGGGGCGATAATTCATAATTTCGCTTCTGATAATCCGGAGGAATATTGATAGAAGACTTGGTCGAAGGAGACATCGCACTCCATGACTTCAAAGCTTACGTGGCTGGTGCTGTCCCGCTGACTACTTCCGGCTGCAGTCACCATGGTGATAATTGTCCTTTTGGATAGCCAACCTCAGATTGGAGAGGGCATTACGAAAATACGATCTTATCGGCAAGGCGATGCCAATTTACAGTATCCTTCACTCTTATCTAACTGAAGGAATATGCCGTTATGGTGTAGGATAGTAAATATGAATAAGATACCTAGTTAGTCAAAGCCTCCATCTTATGTGCTGTATGAAGACATGAACGTTCATGTGTATTTTTCTAACATTGATGACTCGACCAGTTTTAGTCACTGCTGATTGGTGCAAGTCTCCCTTTCGACATGTTATGGTGTTGCTGACTTTCAACTTTCGTGTGCCATACTCGTATTATATTCACAATTTTGGTCATAGGGGTAAAAAAATAGGTTCAAATTAATTTGTTTTATTTAATTGTTTCAAATTAGTAAAAAAAAATATTGTCTGACATTTCTATCACTAAACTTGCACATCCTGTTAGACCAAAATCTAAATTCTATAATCGAGATACAAACATATTCACATGGCTCTCCGAGAATGCTGATTATGATCACCGTTCTTGGTCAATAAATTAGCTGTCATCAAAAGTTCAGAGGTTGGGCCGTTATATTAACTTTATAAAACAGGCTTGTGAACAATGCCTCAAGTCCATTTATTAAGTGTGCATCATATGACTATGCCATAAAGTGGTTGTAAATTTTCACGCCTTGCAGCCAATGTCTACATAATAAAAGGAATATAACAATGAAAGTGTTTACATAGCTCTGCTTGATGCATCTACTTCCTCGGGAACTGGCCGGACATTGACCAATTGAAACTTTACATTTACGAGGCACGCAGTAACAAAGCTTTGATGTTTCATATTTATTTTAATCTCTTAGGAAGTCTTCTACTGCCAATCGCTGAAATCTCTTTATTTCTTATGTGCTGCCAATGTATTTATTTTTAATTGGGAATGATGCAGTTACATAGATATACCTAAATACGAGCAGTTAATAATATTCCAGTGGTCGCACTTGCTGACGAATTTCCACTCTTTAATTATTTTTTTATTATTTATTAGCTGATGGGACCCGGCTTTGCTCGTGTTTTTTTTTTTTAATAAATTTGTGAAGTTGTGAATTCTTGCTTGTCGTTTGGTCATAATTGATTTGACAACGAATGTAATACCTTCTGACGACTATTAATCTCTAAACAAAGGAACATTCATTTAAATATTCTACCCAAACAAACCTTTTTCTTTTGAACATGTAATAATAATAATAATTGGATGATTTGTATAGCGCCGTTTTTAAAATCGCTGTTGTTTCAAATCACCTCAAGGGCGGTAATCTGTGGCTAACCAAAGTGGTATATCTATGGGGTAACCTCAATACAGCATGGCGGCTTCAATGTTTTTTCATACTAATTTTAAAACGTTATAGCAACAGTTTTACACATTTGATTTCATTCAAACTATTATCTAAACCTTCAAAGCACTAATAAGAACAAACTGTTCAATTTTCAACGAAACCGGTCCAATAAATTTTCGAGTAAATCGAGGACAGACACGCAGACAAACGTTCATTTTTATATGTAGAGATAGATATAAAAATAAAAGCAAGTTCGAATTATAATCAACTCACCCTGAATCACATACGACATACCTGTTTATTTTATTATTATTATTATTATTACTTTATTTTATTTAAAAATTATTGTTACTTTATTTATTTTATTTATATGCTTACCATAATGACTTGTATTTTTTTCTTACTTTTATAATTCTTTTTTAATTTAATATATTTTGTTTGATTTTCTTTTTATATTCAATGTGTACGAATATAACTATATATATGGAACGTGTGGGATTGCACCAACCTCCCCACATCCTGGAATAAAAAAAAACTTATTATTATTTCATGCACGGTAAATAGGTTGGCTAAGGGAGTACATAGTCTACTATTTTTGTGATTACGGTTTTCCAGGATACGTCTAAAGAACTTTTTTTTTAGATAGTTAGATTTTTGGATATTCTTCAGATAGTATGTTACTAGTTGTTTTTCAAATATTGGGGGTGGAACAATTACAGTTTATAATTTGTATTTAACCAATCTTAACTCCCTCCCCAAAGGTACAACATAATACATTGATTATACCAATATGTATTTTTAATTATTGAATTTTTTCCCACCCCTTGTCCATATCCTGTTCTGGGATTAGCGCTTGAATGAAAACAATTGATATAGGTGTATCTACTGAACTTAAGGTAGGGTTAAGGTAAGGTAAGGGTAGGGTAAGTGGCAGAGTGGAGCGAACAGAACAGTAGAGCGAATGAAGTCAGTGTAAGGAGAATATATGACGCGAATGTAAATGGAAGAAGAAGCCGGGGACGTCCGAGGAAGACGGGGCATGTCACAAGTCGGAACTACAGAAAATGTATGAGGCGTTGTGAACCAAGAAGTGTATGCCAAGATCTAGTTTGGCCGTTCGTCCTTTCTGCCTATCCCTGCGTCGAAACGGCGTGATGGTTAGTTAGTTAGTTTAAGTGCTAGCCTGCTCGCATTATAAACGTGCTGGAACGTTGCTTCTCCACTGAGTTCTCATTTTCTTTTATTTTAGAATAGTAATACCGTTAGTTATCTGGAATTTTCCGAATATTCTCCCGAGCATAACAGTTCCTTTGCTTAAACCGACGTTTTATATATAATCCCATTCGTAATAATTATTAATAACTTTTTTTTAAAGTTTCTAAATTTAATAATAACTATTTAATAAACTGTTTAACTAGGTAATCATTATTACGCGTGATAGCTGTTTCGCCTTCAGAGGGCAGTTCAACAGTGAAACAGCTGTCACGCGTGATAGCTGTTTCGCCTTCAGAGGGCAGTTCAACAGTGAAACAGCTGTCACGCGTAATCACTATTACCTAGCAGAACTTTTATAATAAATAATAAATAAATTGAATTATATTGGTTATTATTAAATTTAAAAAGCTTTAAATGTAAATGCAGTTCTGCGAATTAAACCTGAAGACAATAAAAAAAATTATAACATGCTTTCTTTATAAGCTTAATTCTTCACACATTTCTTCTACGTGCCTCGCAGTTCTGAATGCTGGGCAGTTTGTTTGAACCTGTTTGTATATACTCGTACATCCATACATCGACTCAGCGGCGCGCTCCCCGCCGGCACCCCTCGAAGCCAGTTCCCGGTTCAGATCTAATCTAGGGCCATTTCATTATGAAAATAATAATGAGGAAATAGATTTATTTAAGTACTTACTTACCTACCTACCTACCTACCCGGCTGGCTGGCGTGCGTCGGTTGCCATTTTTCAATTTTATTATTAACCGAATGACGTTTGTCTTCGCTGTTGTAATTATTTTTATTCGTGTTGTATTTACATATAAATGTATAAGTGTCTACTTATTAGTTATGTTTTTTTGCTGGTTTTTGATTGTCTGTCTCGGATTATTATTATCACGGGGGTCGCGGGTTCAAATCCCGGCGCGCGCAAGTAAATTTTATTTTGGTTATTTTGTGTTCCTTCACATTTTTTTCATTTAATATATTTATTAGTATATTTGCGACACGTTACAGAGTGGTAGATACTTTCAGTATAGCCCTGGTGAAAGACCACCATTCAGAATGGAAACGTTGTTTGAAATGGCTTTAGTCGTGTTTGGTGACCACATCTAAATAGCCAGGTTCAGCCTCTCAACATACCCGAATTGGGGATGCCATAGTTTCGGTACTCGCATAAAAATATAAAAACTTTTACTATAGATTTCCCTATAGCTTAAATACTTGAAATAATTATGAAAAACATTCTTATTAGTATACCTAAATTTAAAACTGCTTTTGTACGAAGGTACTATAAATATATATATATAGTAAATATTTCTTCACTAAGCTCTATAATTTACTTCCACCAGCAGTACAAAAAAAAACTACTCCTGACTAGGATCATTTTATTTCATTTTATGAATACTTTCCAGTCCTAAAAATTAATACCAATAATTCAATAAATACCAACTCTTCCTGTGCCACCAATCATCTAATAAATGTAACATCAATAGAAAGGGAGAAACAAATAACCATGTAAAACTATCATCTCTATAATTAAATTTTTCTAAAACTGTGTTCATCTGAAGCGACCTGCCAGGTAAGTGTGTTTTTCTGTATCTGTCTGTACATAATTAGTTAAGAAATATTTGTACAGCGCCCTTGAAGTGATTTCTCACAAAAACGGCGCTATACAAGTCATCCAACTATTATTATTATGATGGTACATTCGTAACGTATCGTGTTGTGTTATGAATCAAATGTTGAGAGATTCCATTCACGAAAGCGCTGTTCTCCCCTTTCAAGGTGCTATTCGTCGTGGTCAATTCTTATGAGTACCAGGGCCAACAATATTTGATTATTTTGCTTTATAATCTTTTGGTAATTTGTCGTCACATTTTATCTTCTGGTCTTCAATTAAGTATTGCACCAACAGTATATTCATTCAACTACGTCACTGTTGTGACACTTCTAGCTAAATTTAATATCAATAAGATATTATCTCTATTTTAGTTGAGTAATATGTGTGATTATTCTCTGCACGATGACTCGATACGATACATGTTATACATATTGATCAGATCAAGCAGGTCAAATGACCTGGAAATAAAATAAACATGATAAAAATTGAGCATATTTGTAACAGAAAATGTATACACAACGATCATACACTCGTAGTAAGAAAAGTCCTTATTTATATGTCAGTGAGACGACAAGAGTGAAGGATGTAACCTTCTATGTAGAATACATTATTTTGCCAACAGTATAGAAATGTTATTCTCATTACGAAGGCCCTTCCCATCGTTATTAGCAAACTTATTCGCAAAATGCTCTCAAGGAATCATTTTCTTTATTTATCTGCGTATCTTGTCCATTGTTTTTTTTTTAGTATTTCCCTGTTCATTTGATTATTCCTTTATTCCGTTCTCACCATCAATGATTTCTGATACCTATGTGGAATTATTTGATAATTTCATTAAACTCCAATTAAATAGTAATAATTCCTGATGTTGTAAACTATGGTGGGAAAATGTAGGTAATTTTATCTATTGGAGAGTTCTTGGATACGAGTATATACGAGTACAATACAAATAAAGAAAGTCTGAATGTATCAATGGGACACCTGTCATAGGATATTGAGTCCTTACATATATTCAAAATTCAAAAAATCTTTATTGTATTAATGAGTCTAATTTTTGGACTGTTAATTCGTGGTGGAATTCCATTGTATTAGAATTGAAATTATTAAATATCTATTAGCTATTCCCTTTGTCCCTTATATTTTTTTATTAATACAATAAAGAATTAAAATTAAAACACTTTTGTACTTTGTTCCACTTATTTATTTTCACCAGGACCGGTTTCATCCTACTACGGACATTTTCAGACTAGTAGTTGAAATTCTTATGCTACGGTATTTATACAAACTTTGGCACGAGTACACAACATCGTCTCTATATAATGAATGTTTCTATTTTGTTAATTTAAGGTATTATAAGTTATTTGTTAATTTAAGGTACGTATAGGTAATTATAATGTTTAATATTAAAATTATGATGAATTAATATTAAGCATTATAATTACCTATATGTACATTAAATTAAAAAAATAGAAACATTCACGAACCTAAAATAAAAAATCGAAGAACACACAAAAACGTGACTAACCTTTCCAGTTGTCAAAAACAAACCACTGATCTAAAATGGCTGATAATGCTAACATATGATAAACATATGTGTACCAACATAACAAAAAAAATCGATAGTCGAATGTACACAGCCCGCGAAAATTCAAAATTCACCTTTTCTTTTGAACACACCTCGTATTTTTTGGATTAACTGTGAGAAATAGGACGTATCTATTAGCTATTCCCTTTGTCCCTTATATTTTTTTATTAATACAAAAAATAATTGAAATTAAAACACTTTTGTACTTTGTTCCACTTAATTATTTTCGCCAGGACCGGTGTGATCCTACTACGGACGAAGCCAGAGTGAAGTTAGCCTCTCAGAAGCTGGGCGTACTGGACAGACCCTGCAAATACTTTATTAGTACACAACTGCAGACCCTGTACAAATTGCAAGTGCTCCCCACTGTAGAATTTGGTAGCCACCTCTGGTCGCAAGCCCCAAAATATCTGAAAAAACTCTTGACTCTGCAGAAACGGGCGTTCCGTTTGACAGATTCGCCTATCTTATCAAACGGATTGCAATCTTTGGAGCACAGACGTCGAGTGGGAATGCTGTCCTTATTCTACCGGTATTTTAATGGAAGATGGTCTGAGGTACTAGCGTCATTCATCCCTTCAGCACCGGTGTGCAGTCATGGAACACGCCAAACGCGCGCCCAACATTTGAACACGTTTGACATTTGCGACTGAGAACGCGTCGCTTCTACGACTCGTTCTTGTGTTCAAAAGCTCGACTGTGGAATGATCTGCCGGCCTCTCTGTTTCCTCCCTCCTACAACATGGGTCTCTTCAAGACCCACGTTCACTCCTTCCTATCCGCTCAAAGACCCTCCACACAGCATCCCTAAAGATGACATAGGACCTGGGGGAAATTATTTTCCTCGGGGTCTCCTTTGTGGAGTAATTTTTTTTTTAAATGTGTTGATTGTTTTAGTGGAAACCTGTCAGGAGATGACCGTACTAATATTCATAACTCCAATATCCATAGTGATTGTAAGAAGTTTCTGTTCTTTAAAGAGGGGTCTACATGAATCCAGACATCCGAATTTTTTATTATTCTTGAGCTTCTCTTTTGGATTAGTTCACTGAATTTCCCCAAAACACTATTCTATACTTAAACACTGAATCGACGTATCCATACTATGCAGAGATTAATCACTCATAAGGAAATGCCTGAATGATGATATGTTTTGATGAACCATCACTATGCGTGTGCTTTGTTTTATTGTATATTTTATCCTAATTTTTATTTTTCTGTTTGTTCACAGGACGAATGCAGTGGATCTAACGCTTCGGTAAGTTGAACTTGTTTTTGTATCTAGTATCTGGATTCTGTTGTTATTCAATAATCTCCTAAACGTATTTATTAGTTCAATTTATTTTAATAATTTATCGAAGCTTATAAACTTCATTATAATATTTAAACATCGAATAAAATAGTATTAACAATATTCTAAATGAAATACTGAGCTTTGTAAGCTTCAATAAATTGAATATTCTTTTTAGACTTGTATAAAAAGTCAATAGATGTCCCATATAAATAAAAATCGGTAGGTATATCCGATACACTATCTAGATTGCAATTATATTCAGGTAGAATTTTGTAATCATTATTAAGATAGTACACAATAACATGGATTTAAGACTTTTGCAAAACAGAATTTCAATGTATATATTACAAATATCCCTTAAAAACTGGAGGTTTTATGTACTTAAAAAATACATTTTTTTTTATTTTTGAAGATAGTCTCTAATCAGTCAACGGACTGAAAATGTAATTATATGAAATTCCCTCGATAGAAAAAAGTTGTAAACTATACTCCGAAAATTAAAAAAGGGGTTTGCTCTGTTATTTAACTTGTTATAGGTTTGATAAAAATCATAGTGTTTCTTTAAATGCTACTTAAGTCATTCGTCTTGAGATTTTTGATCTATCTTAAATATGTCGTGTTTTATTAATGTTTTTAAAATTGTCACTTACGCCCATTTATTATAAACGCTCTTCACATTGGCGCGCTCTTTCTATCTTTCGAATGATCATATCTGCCTTTCAACAGCAATCAGTTGGGATTCAGAGCCGATGCTAGACAAACCTCTTGCCTTAATCTAAATTCTCGGAGATTAATGCGGGGCCTTAATGGATTATAATATTGACAAGTCTTGTATTTGAGGTATGATATCTATGAAGATGGCGTAAATTTAACTGGTCTCATTAGCTCAGTTGGTAGCGCGGTTGTCCCGGTAAGACAGGTGTGCTGGGTTCGATTCCCATATGCGACTGATACCTTTTTATTTTCTGTGTTTTTTTGTCGGTTTCGTATATCATTTAGGATATTGTCAATATTATTTTCTTTAGCGATATTTATTAGTTGTTCAATGTCTTAAAATGGATGAATGCAACAATAACAAAAAAACGCGCATGAAAAAAACAGAATCACAGAACTGCTTGATGTATAGAGGACTGAAAATGTATGATGAGATGCCTGAAAGTCTGAAGAATAAATGTAACTAACTAACCATCACGCCGTTTCCCCGAAGGGTTAGGCAGAGAGGACGGACCGCCAGACAACTCGATTTTGGCATACACTTCTTGCTTCATTCACATTCATACAACGTCTCATACATTCTCTTCTGTTATTCCGACTTCTGACATGGCCCGACTCAAGTATTTGATTCACTTGATCGTGCCACGTCTTCCTTGGACGTCCCCGGCTTCTTCTTCCATTCACATTCGCGTCATATATTCTCCTTACACTCCTTTCTTCATTCATTCGCTCTACATGCCCAAACCATCTAAGCGTCCCTTTCTTAATCTTGCTCACTAAGCTTACATCAGCCTTGCATTCTTTACGAATCTCAACATTTTTCACACGATCATACATGGTTTTACCACACATTCGTCTCAGAGATCTCATTTCTACAGCATTCAGTCTACTTTCATCCTTCCTGTGCCAGTTCCATGCCTCACTGCCATACATCAGAGTTGGTATCAGCACTCCATTGTGGACTGCTAGCTTCGCTTCTTTCGACAACTTTTTGTTTGCGCCAACAGCGTTCAGTCCTCCGTTAATGGAGTTTCCTGCATTCACCCTTCTTTCAATATCCCTATCAGTCTTTCCATCTCTCGTGAACATACTTCCCAAATACACAAACTCATCTACCTGCTCCAAGTATTCATCATTCACAACTATATTGCACACTGTTTTCGTACTCTCTCTTTCAAACAAACAACTCTCTCTTTCAAACAAGAATAAATGTATTTAAAAATAATTGTTATTGTTACTGTAAAACTATAATTATATAAACAATGAAATGTAACCATGTAAGCATTAGTTTATATACATAATATGTAATATGATCTAACTCAATAATTAAATAAAATTATATAAACAAAAACAAAAAACTGGAAGGAGAGAATGGCAGCCATTCACGTTACAATTTCTCAAATTTCTGATTATTTGTAATTTAATAATAATTGGATGATTTGTATAACGCCGTTTTTGTGAACAATCACCTCAAGGGCGCTGTACAAATATTTCTTAACTAATTATATACAGACAGATACAAAAAAACATACTTGCCTGGCAGGTCGCTTCAGATGAACACAGTTTTATTAGAAAATTAAAGTATAGAGATGATATTTTTACAGTTGCTATTTTATCCTCTTTTCTATTTTTCTATTGATGTTACATTTATTAGAAGATTGGTGGCACAAGAAGAGTTGGAATTTATTGAAATACTTATTGTTTTTAGGACTGGAAAGTATTCATAAAATGGATTTTAGGACTCGAAAATATCTATAAAATTACCTTAAAAAGCGTAAGAAGCTTTTCATAAATACTAACTTTTTATTTTTTATTTTACACTTTGGTTATTTACAGTGTTGCGGGCTGTGGACGCATTTGCGCACCGATGCGTGAATTTTTAAAAAAAAATTTTAAATTTATTTATTTTTTATTTTTTTATTTTATTTTATTTTTTTATTTTTTTTATTTAATGAATTTAGGTAACTACTAACCGGCTAGCCTAGCTAAGCAATTTACAGGTGAATTTCTTCAATTTATGGATACGATTGGCTGAAAAGATGTGTTTTAAGTTTAGTTCTGAATTCTGTCGTCTGACGATCCCAGGCATCGTCCCCCCCTCCCTTTCAATAAAGTTTATAGAGACGATATTCATATTTTCCGAGAAAGTTACCCTGTTTGTGTTGTTATTTTTATCATGATACATTTTGCTAGCCATTCGTACTTCAAACGAAATAACAATATTCCATCTCAATATGTTAAGCATTCTCCAAAATATATGATTTAAGCTTCTCACGATCAAAAGTATAATGAAGTTAAATTTTGGGGTGTTAAGCAATGCTGCAATAACTTGTTTTTGCAAAATAATATTTTTATGATATATGCATGTATCTTCATAATTGAGCTTTCCCAGAATAGCTACTTACATTCGGAGAAACGATTTTTTAACATGACCGATAGGATACTCCGGTGTTCAGGGGGTACAAATTTTGCATTCCGATAGGTAATTTCGGCGCGCTAAAAGTTAACCAATGTTTCAGACAACTTCGAGGGGTCCGGCATATGTCAACATCTGCACTGACACTGCAAGGCTGTCTAAAATGTTTACTAAAGGAGGTGGAAGCTCACCATAATTCTCGCCATTTCAAATGCTAACATATCTTTTACCTCTTTTATAACACATTTTTTTTACTTTTTAGATATGTTATGTGATCGCTTTTACTATACTTTAGATTCTTAAAATACTTTCTGCACTTGCCAATTCAAACGAAATCTCATTTATATTCATGGCACCCATCGACGATGGCACCAGTTAATTTTATACACTGATCAGTAGCATTCCGCACATTGTATAGGCGATAGTGTCCCATCAAAATTACGCCGTTTATTCGTATAATTTGTCGCTGTAATGCTATGTTAATCAACGCCGGCACACCCTTCCTCGTGGATACCTCGATAACTAGTCATTCTTACGTCCATCATTATTTTAATTGCCGTCGATAACAACATGTGACCTAGAAATTACGTTTAAAATTAATCATACCTATGAGATGCATTAAATGCCTTCGTTTGCTTCCGAGGCAGCGCACCAGTCCAGAAACACCTGGCAATGTTAATTTTTTGAGGAACATTCAAGAACCTACATTTTATTATTATTTATCCGGTCAAATCCAATCCGAACACATATCAGGTGAGTTGGATAGCTTCGATTTGTTTTATTTTAATAATTCCACCTGTTTTGGACCAGGACCATACCTCATGTATCTACACTGCCTGGTCTTCAGTTTAGTTTACCTATCCGTAATATCAAAAGCTTATGGTGGGTTATCGTAGTACATTAAATTTAAGGAAAATAATCTAAAACTGTTTATTTTATTTTAGTAGACAAAATAGGCAATATGCCCAAAACTTTCATATATTAATGTTTGAAAAGCGGTAATGATTAATGAATACAATAAATTCTTCTTACTGATTATAAAATAAACAACAATCATTATCTCGCAAAATTGATACATAAGCAAATAACAAACAAGTGAGTATGTTTAAAAAGACTATGTTTTTGTTTCTATTATTTTATTATAGAAACAAAACAGTACTTTTACTACATTAAAAAACAATTTATAGAATTTAAATTTACAAAGTAGGTGCCAATGATATGTTTCCTTGTAATTTCTGATTTATACAGGTATTTACCGGGTGACATGTGTAGTGTATACCATAAGTGTGTGTGCGCATGTTTGAATGCGTTTGTCTGTGTGAAAAGTGGTGATCCACATATAATAGAAGCGATATTTACGCAGTGAACAATTTAGATTATTGCCAAGATGCTCTTTTTAAATGTGGAAAGTGAATACGAAAAAATATCAACGTTTGAATTGTTTAGTTTAATATTTTTGAATGAATGAAGAGCACGGTTAATTGGTAAATTTGCAGCTGCATTTGTTTTGTAACAATGCTTGTGGAATAGTGCTGCATGGCGGATACGTCTCAGAGGTATGTTTAAATTAATTTGAAACAGATGTTCGGTACAATCGATGTTATTATTTTGAATTCTATGTAGAGATGTTAAATCAGCCACTGTTCACCTTTGTTGCAAAGATTGAAAGGTACATTGAAAGTTATTGTTGAATTTGTACCTAAGATATTTTATAAGTGTCTTTTGAATGCGTTTTATACTATCAATGCTCAATTGATGTTGAGGATTCCAAATTATTGAGGCATATGCACATAACTTATAATTTTTAATCATTAACTTTTTTATTGCTTTTTTATTTGTTGATGACTGAATGCGGGAGACCCTCTTGGAAAAGCATCAAACTAAGTCAATCTATCAGTCCCCAGTCAGCCTTTTTCTCCAATTGATGAAAGCAAAATAGAAGAAAAGTACATAATGAATAATCAATTAGAAAAAAAGGCTGACTCTTCTCTAATATATCCATTATTGTGTAACCTTACCCGTATGCATTAATAGTTTCTAACATACGAATGTAAATAGTAAACGCATAAAATACCAGGGTAAAAGGTATCTGGGAATTTTGTCGCATACGTCCAAGGCGAACTCTAAGAAGGATATTACCCCGATGTGTACCTATTATAACATAATAAAATATTTTAATGACCCAATAAAGTGTACCTGGTTACCCGTAGTTCATGTAACTACAGGACAAAAACTTCTATAAAATTCATTTTAGCGAACAAGACGGAAAATCGCAGGTAAAAACAAAATCAGAAATAACCATCTGTTAAAATAAAAGCTGACACGAATGACTTTATATAATTTCTTAAAAACCCATAGATTCAGTAAACAAATACAATGTAATACGTCTTCCATAGGGAAATAAACCAACCCGAAAGTAGTTTTTTTAAAAACATAATAGTAAACAGTACCGTCAGCAATAAAACAAATTTAAAGCCATAAATAAAAACAGTATTAGAAAACAGGGGAACTCACTCCTGACTTCGATGATATATAAACTATAGATTTAGTTTTAATTGTGCCAGTCTGACGATGCCTGTGATACGGTGAAACCGGTCCCGTCAAAAATAATTAAGTGGAAAAAAGTTACAAAGGTGTTTTAATTTAAAAAAAAAAAATTAGAATGGTGTGAATTTACCAACGATTTTTTAAAACATTATTTCTAATTTTTAACTAACTAACTAACTAATCATCACGCCGTTTCCCCACAGGGTTAGGCAGAGGGGACGGACCGCCAAAAAACCCGATCTTGGCATACACTTCTTGCTTCATTCACATTCATGCATCGTCTCATACATTCTCGTATATTATTCCGACTTCTGACATGGCCCAACTCAAGTATTTTTTCACTTGATAGTGCCATGTCTTTCTCGGGTGTCCCCGGCTTCTTTTTCCATTCGCATTCGCGTAATATATTCTCCTTACACTCCTTTCTTCTGTCAATCGCTCTACATGCCCAAACCATCTAAGGGTCCCTTTCTTAATCTTACTAATTATGCTTACATCAGCCTTGCGTTCTTTACGAATCTTAACATTTTTCACACGATCATACATTGTTTTACCACAAATTCGCCTCAGAGATCTCATTTCTACGGAATTCAGTCTACTTTCATCACTCCTCTGCCAGTTTCATTCCTCACTGCCATGCATCAGGGTTGGTATCAGCACTCCATTGGGGACTGCTAGCTTCGCTTCTTTGTTCTAGTTTTTAGTTTTAGTATTATGATAACTCCGAATCGCACTTAGACCTATCCATTTTTTATGTGTTATTCCATATTTGTAATCGGAATAGGATTATCTTTACACGCCTTTGAATCTACCCCCGCATTTCACAATAAATAACAACCCTTCCACATAGATTCTATCATCTCAAATTTCCTATTATCTTTTTCACAAGGCGCACCCGCAAAGATACGACCCGAAACCTTCTTAACGTTAACACTCTGCCCTCACTCCGAAAGCGCTCCCATACTATGTACCTGAGTATCGCCCGCCTACTTTGGAGTATAACCTTTTTTAAATATGTTTTAATTATGCAAATGGGAAGGCAAGACCAAACTTCCCAATTTACATGAATAGAGATCGTTATCCTCTGCGGGTCGGATGAAATTATTATTTCCTTATTTGATCTGCAATTATAAACCTGTCAACCGACTACCGTATCATATTTTATGTCCGTTCTCCTTTCCTTGCGTTTTTTATTTACTGGCGTTCTTTAATTATGTTGAAACTTTTATGTTTACTGATATATTTTTGATTGTGTGAACCTTTTATTGTAATTTTTTTTATCATAATAACACCCTATTAAAGGCTCTACTTCTAAGCGAAACATAAAACTAAATATCCTTAAATATATTATGAAGTAGACCCCATTTAATTCTGTTACATGAGAATGTCTTTTTACACTCATAAATAATCGAATCTTCTGCTTGTTTTTATTGTTTTCATTTATGACAGTTTATGTTTAGTTTTGAACCTATTCACAGTCCACGAATCTGTTAAAATGTTAGTACGGATTTTTTTGTTTGTTTATTTCATAAAACTTCGCTAAATGTCGGTATTTTTACGGTTCTGTTTCCAATATAGATAGATATATTTATAAAAAAGATTTCGATAACAAAATATCTGATTTTTATTTATTTATTTAAAGACATACAATGTTGCATTCCCACTAACTAACTAACTAACCATCATGCCGTTTCTCCGCACGGGTAGGCAGAGAGGAACGACCTCCAAACAGCTCGATCTTGGTATACACTTCTTGCTTCATTCGTTTTCATACAACATCTCAACATTCTCTTCTGATATTCCGACTTCTGACATGGCCCGATTCAAGTATTTGATTCACTCGATCGTGTTATGTCTTCCTCGGAGGTTCCTGGCTTCTTCTTATATTCACATTCGCGTCATATATTCTCCTTAGAATCCTTTCTTCGTTCATTCACTTTACATGCCCAAACTATCTAATCATGGTCATTCGGCTTACATCAGCCTAGCATTCTTTACGAATCTCAACATTTTTCACACGAACATGGGTTTTACCACACATTCGTCTCAGAGATCTCATTTCTACTGCATTCAGTCTCCTTTCATCCTTCCTCTGCCAGTTCCTAGCCTCACTGCCATACATCGGGTTTGGTTGGGCGGGACTTTTCATTTTTGCTACATAATATTAAGTTTAACAAAGTTTTCAAGGCATATATGTAAATAAAAATATATAAAACATAACAAACAATATGTAAACAGGAAAATTACATAAATAAATGTACTGACTCGAAACATACAGATACAATACAAATACTTACAAGGGAGAAATATATTTTCATTAGAATCTACAAAGCTTAACAACAGAGTTGGTATCGATGATAAATGGTTTTCCAAATAGCATTTAAAAAAATAAGATCTCAGAACACCATTTCGAGATTTGTCCGAAGCGCAAACATGTCTCAATTCCTCGGGCAACTTGTTATAGCTGATTTTAAATCCATATAGTGCAATCAAGTTATATCTCACCCCTTGTGCGCTTTTCTCTGAAACTCAACATATAAATACGATACATTTACTGAGCAGGGGTGATATTCCTACAAAAAATATCACAGTTGCGTTTACATAACATAAGAATCCTTACTCTGAACTATGTCATTAACATTTATATTAATCAAACCGTAAAAGGGTTAAAGTTAGATGTGCATTTTATACTTTTAATAACAGAATAAGATAGAGAACATTTTTACTGAAAAGATCGTTCTTATATTCTTCGTATTCACGTCTGCTCTACATTAACCCAAAAGTCAGACAACGTAAAGTATCGTTTATGTTGAAACCAATATTTAAAAAAAATATATGTTTATTTTTCGTTTATGTTGGATCATTTTTGTTTTCAGCTCAACCAAGAAAGCCACACTTGGATCATGAAGTCGGCTATGGGAGATTACCAAGCGCTAGCCAAGATGGCAAATGAAGATCCCAAGTTGCTGAAAGTCAAGGTAGGACCACTATACCATTCTTTTAAAAAGAGATATAATTATTATAATTTAAAATCCTACTAATCAATACGTTTGCACTTGTTTGTACTTGACCTGATCAAACTTGCTATTGATTTTCATGAAAAACATGATGTTTTCAGCTCAACTAGGCCGTGTTCATTGATTTTTAAACACAGGGATGATCTTTCGTCATATTTTTTTACGAAGCTAAGCTTTATACACCCAACACCGTAACACCACACTTTATTAATTGATCGCCCCCTGACTGACGTTGGTGGTAGCGGATTATGACGTGTGATTGGGGAATTGAAAGAAACCATAGCGCTGGCCCTTAATCTTCCCAAATTACCCCGGATTCGTGTTACATTCCTCGCCCCGGGCTGTGGGCCTACTAATATTATGCCACAAAAAATATATGGGAAACCTAATGCCCTGTTGCCCGCCTCTCCCTTCGCCCCTCGTGCGAAATCGCTCTGATTTGGTTGGATGCTGGGTTGCTGGTGGCGCCTGCGTTTTTCGGTTCATTTGCTACCTGATTTATGGAAAAATATCTTTACACTAATAGTGATTAATTTCTTTTTCGTCAGAGCTGTTGATTCTAGAAACACGATCGACAACGATCACGAACAAATGTGTTGTTACTTAAAGACAACTGTAGGTATCGTCTATTAAAACAAAATTATTTTTTTAAACATATTATATATTTTAGGTGTATTTTTATCTCGAACCCTCGAACGGTGAAATCTGGTGTCATTAAAATCGTACCTTTTTCTGTTTGATTTGGGGGCCAGTTCAGCTCGGCTTCATAATAATGTTTGATTTTGTAAATATACCATTTTACTACAAAAATTAAGATATATACCCTTATTGTTCAATTAATATTTTTCAATAGTTGTTAAATGAAAAAAAAAATATATATTTATCTCAGAAGTAGAATTAAGAAGTTTTAAAAAATGTGTATTCACGTATTATTTCCAAAAAGAAAACTTTTTTGTTTTGCCTTTATGTCTTGTTTTAATATATCAACGATTTGTTTTAATATATTGTAATAATAATAATAATAATAATAGCGCCCTTGAGGTGATTTTTCACAAAAACGGCGCTATACAAGTCATCCAACTATTATTATTATTTTTATTATTAATTGGATGATTTGTATATGATTTGTATATGGAGCTGTACAAATATTACTTGCTAGGGCTTATCTTATTATGTACAAACTGATACAGGAACATACTTACCTGTCAGGTCCCTCCAGTCACGTTATATTATAAAGTTTTATCTTGGGAAGACCGGATTTTGCACGCACAAGATACAATATCAGAAAACACTCCACATTGCATTATATTGCAGTTATTATTTTATTCTTATTCGCTATTCACATAATATTTATTAAAAGGTTAGTGACTAAGAAGAGTTGATATTTTGTATATTGTACACTAGACCTAAACAATATAACACATTTAAATAAGTCAGTATTATTCACGTCATTATAAATCAATTTAGATAACATTGTCATTTAATACGGGTAAAACAGATTCTAAATATAAGTACCTTACAGAATAGATAATCCACTCGCACAATTAATCCTTCGTTAAATTGATTTCAATGGTAATAAATCATTTTAGGCACCATAAATATTTTAATTCGTGATAAATATAATCATAAATAAGTCGTCTCAACGTCAGTTTGAAAATGGCCTTGAACGCCGAAACAGCTATCACAATAATAAAATAAAAACTGTCATTCTCGCGGAGCTTAATAATAAGATTAACCTTAAATTTCCAAGAAATTAAATGGAGTTTTATGATTTAAACACAAAAACAATTAATTATTTAATAATTAGTTGCCACGTATTTTAGATTCTTCCTACACCATTCCCAATAGTACCACTGTATTCGTGCAGTGAATCTCTTACGTAGTGTCCATACCGGTAATCTTTAGATTTTGCATTGAAATCAATTTATCCCCTATTAGTATCTACTGGTCCCTCTCTATCAAGGTTCTACAGAACTTTAAACAATGCGAGTTTTGTGTGCAACACTTTATCGATAATAATATGCCAACCCGTTTCGGTACCACTGTGTCTTCGTCATTGCAAAGACAATAAATTTTAAGTTGTGAGTCAAAAGCCTACTCCACTGTTTTAGGTTTGTATTTTTTTGTATATGTTATTAAATAATATAATTTCGGTTGTGATTTGAGAACATTCTGATTCTAAAATGAAACAAATGTATTATTATTTCATTTTCAGTACATATTATGAATTAATGCCTCAATTATTTAAATAGATGGTGGTCTTATGGTTAACATAGTTGCTAAACTAACTAACTAACTAACCATCACGCCGTTTCCCCGCAGGGGTAGGCAGAGAGGACGGACCGCTAAACAACTCGATCTTGGCATACACTTCTTGCTTCATTCATACATCGTCTCATACATTCTCTTCTATTATTCCGACTTCTGACATGGCCCGACTCAAGTATTTGATTCACTTGATCGTGCCATGTCTTCCTCGGGCGTCCCCGGCTTCTTCTTCCATTCACATTCGCGTCATACATTCTTCTTACACTCCTTTCTTCGTTCATTCGCTCCACATGCCCAAACCATCTAAGCGTCCCTTTCTTAATTTTTAGTCATTACGCTTACATCAGCCTTGCATTCTTTACGAATTTCAATATTTTTCACACGATCATACATGGTTTTACCACACATTCGTCTCAGAGATCTTATTTGTACGGCATTCAGTTTACTTTCATCCTTCTTCTGCCAATTCCATGCCTCACTGCCATACATCAGGGTTGGTATCAGCATACATAATTGCCTTCCAACATTAATGAACGATACCACACCAATGCCTTCCAAGCAGATGATCTAATTTAAATTAAATTTTTTAAAATTAGAATTCAAAGATTTAAACTTTCGGCTTCAAAAATTCTACAATTGTAATATCCCGTAATTTTTCATGGGTCTGCGCTAGTACTATCTTAAATTCTGCTAACAAAACTCATCTTCCTACGAACACGCATCTATCTGGCCATCGCTCGTAAACTACTCCAGTCAAATTCAAGACAGGAAGTGTCGATGGTGCAATAAATCATTGCAGCCTCGTCTGTCAGCCGCGGAGAGGGCCAGTGGGAGGTGGGGCGCGCACCTCTGTCTAATTGGGACCCCCGTCTGACCCGGGGTCACCCCGGCGCCAGGCGGACCTAAGCCCGACAAAAAAAGGACCCGAAATCCTTAAACCTAATAAGTACCCACCCCTCGCACCTCGCACTGTTATTGGCCCTGGAGGAAACACGAGGAAACGCTACAGGTCGCCTGCCTTCATCGCTCATAGTCAGGGCAGAATGGGGCACCATAATTTTTTTGAAGTCACTGCCTTTTTGTTTATTTGTTATTCAGTGTGTTTTATTAAATACCGTAGTAATATAATAATACGTACAGCTCCTGACGTATATCATACATTGAGATCGCAACATGCTATACCAGCGCCCGACGGTGCGAGTTGGCCAGATTAGGTTTTTTCTGTATATTCTTAATAAATTATGTAAATCATATATCAAAAAATAAATTTTACATCACCTACGTACGATTTTACTCCTTTTTTGCTCATGTGAATGTGTATATTTTTTAAATAGGCTATTCGGATTGTATCAACATTTAAAGTTTAAAGCCTCGCTGCTCGGGCAGTCTAAATTTAGTATTTAATATCAACTGTATAAATATGCCATGAACAATAATTACATGTCATAGTTAACTACAAGCATAAGAATATAGCACAAATAATTTTAAAAGGTTACTATTATATGTGGCATTAGGTCCTACAATGACATCATAGAGTATATAAAGAATAACAATATTAAATATACAAAGCTATGCGTGTAATTAAATGTCATAGACGTCAAATTACTGGCAACATGCTACACTACCGTCTCATACCAACTACCAAACTGTCAAACTGTGTTGTTTACAGCCGATTTAACTAAGCTCACGCAAAGATACAGATTTAGGCCCAGATGTCAAAAGTTCATAATGGCGCTGATAATCATCAACTTCAATTTGATGGAGTTTGAAACACCTCAATCTAAATTTGCTTTTTATCCATTCTCCTGATATTGCTAAATCCTCTTTATTAGGGCCGTCAAACTAACCCAAGCTCGCCGTGTACTTTTAACGTCTAATTAAAAACTGTCTCGACGCAACTATCAGGGAAATCACAGTTTCTATTAATCTATACTACGTATATATCTATACTACTTACATTATGAAAAACAAAAAATATGCTCTGGATAAATTGAATATTTTTCTGGAAATCCCCTTGATAAGAATTAAAATTAATTTCTTGTATAAAATGTAGCATAAACTATTTTTTTTTCAATAAAATATTATGAACGCATCTAAGAAACAAGTTCTAAAAATACTGCTTTATAGCTAAGATTATTTGTAATGGATTCCCTTGCTTAATTTTTTTTCTTTCTTACAAAATTCTTCACAAAATATATAAAACCCCGCTTTGCTCCTCATGAAGAGCGGAATTAAGCGAAATAAGTATACAAGGGATTTACATCCCTTTTCTTTTCTTACGAAAAGAGTAAGTGTTGGGATGAAAGACCGAAAGAAACATTTGGAAGAGGAAGAAGGAATCAAATTGACAAAACACTTCCAAGAAAATATTAAACTGTTTTGGAAGGAGGTCAAAAAGTCCCGAAATGGTCCAGAAAGCGGATGTATGAAAGTAATAAAATCGAAAGATGGAAAAAGTTAACGAATGAGAAAGAAATAAAAATGAAATGGATGAAATACTTTGAAGAGGTTTTTGAAAGCAACCCGACTGATCGTGATCCCAATTGCGAATCAGGTATGAATGACGATGGCGAGGAAAGTAAACTGAATTCCGTAGAAATGAGATCTCTGAGACGAATGTGTGGTAAAACCATGTATGATCGTGTGAAAAATATTGAGATTCGTAAAGAATGCAAGGCTGATGTAAGCGTAATGAGTAAGATTAAGAAAGGGACACTTAGATGGTTCGGACATGGGAATGAACGAAGAAAGGAGTGTAAGAAGAATGGAAGAAGAAGCCGGGGACGCCCGAGGAAGACATGGTACGATCAAGTGAATCAAATACTTGAGTCGGGCCATGTCAGAAGTCGGAATAACAAAAGAGAATGTATGAGGCGTTGTATGAATGTGAATGAAGCAAGAAGTGTATGCCAAGATCGAGTTATTTGGCGGTCCCTCCTCTCTGCCTACCCTGGGGAAACGGCGTGATGGTTAGTTACCTATATTCGTAGTGAGATAATCTCATATAGCTCGTAGCAAATATTTTTGACTGGTATATTCCTCATAATAATAATAACACATTTTTGGTGAATTACTGCCGAAGGGCGCTAAATTTTCTTGCGCACCCAACATTCATATTTCATTAATTTTATTCCCTTGTTAATAATATGTCTTCCTGGAGCGTCCCCAACTTCTTCTATCCTTTTTTGCGTCATATATCTTCCGAAGCGAATATCCCTATAAGCAAAGCTATCAATCCACAATAAAGTGCTGACACCAACCCTGATGTACGAAACCCACGTATGTCCGTGTGAAAAATGTTGAGATTCGCAAATAATGCAAACCTGATGCTTACATCGGGGACGCTTGAGGAAGACATGGCACAATCGAATGAACCACATACTTGGGTCTGGCTATGTCTATAGTGTGAATAACAGAAGAGTATATATGATACGATGTATGAATGTGAATGAAACAAGGAGTTTGCGCCGATACCGAGTTGTTTGGCGGTCTTTCCTCCCTGCCTAGCACTCCGGGGAAATGATGTGATGATTATTTAGATAAGACTACAATAATGAAGATAAACGATTTATATCGTTATTTCACTAATATCATACTAATACAATTTCAATTAAAACACTTCGCCTAAAACACCTCTGTTGCCCCGACCGCTAGGTTCCCGCCTCGACCGCCGGTACGCACTTTTCGGTGTGTTTTTATTTATTTTTATTGTATCTCTTTTATTTATATTTTATATCGGGACCTGTCTCCCTTACTTAGCTCGTTGTCGGATTTAAATTGATTGTTTGATTGAGCAATTAATTTGGTCAGGGCAGGATGTGTTTGCGTCGCGCTCTTCGTTTTGTGGACTGAGAAATGCTCCGTGGGTTAGGGCAGGGCCCGGACCTCTGCTGGTTTATTTTTCGGACCTCGCTGAAGGCCCCGCGAGGCCGCGTTCGGTATTTATCCAAAAGAAGGACAGCGCTGGGCCATTGTGCTCGTAAATTTAATTAGACCGTGATTATGTTTAGGTATTTTAGAGGCCCGTACTTAAAACTGGCACGTAGATATCATTCGCAAGTTAGTCATGCCGATATCAACGGGATCCTGACAATGCCTCTTTAGTGAGCTGGTGAAACACCTGCGTCTGAGTCACACTTATTCTAGCTTGTGAATTGAATTAACGTTGTATCAAAGTGTGCAGTTCGAAGGGACCATATGTGCATAAATCATTATTTCGAGTATGTACGGTTCAATTTGTTATATGGGTATTGTCAAAATAAGTGCATCATATAATTTGTTTGTTATATAAAATAAACAGTTTGTTTTGAACCACTCATTTATTTTAAATACATCACCGCCCGGTTTCGCTTATCCCAAGCTTTGTCATTGTACAATTTAAAACTAAACGATAATACATAGGGTGAGCATATATATATAGATGAGATATACAAAATATTATAAGATGGAGACAAAATATAAAACGAGACAATGCAACAGTGAGACAGATATATGCTTACATTCTGTTACATTTTATGTTTTTATGTTCCCTCTTATTATATTACTTCCGTTATTATGATATTTTTGCACTGCATGATATGGGTGAATAGGATGAACTAAGTATGTATGAAGAATGAGCTAATAATGAATGTAAGTAAGTCTAAAATCATGATGTTTGAAAGAGAGAGTACGAAAAGGGTGTGCGATATAGTTGTGAATGAATACTTGGAGCAGGTCGATGAATTTGTTTATTTGGGAGTTCCGTTCACGAGTGATGGAAAGGCTGGTAGGGATTTATTTATTTAATTTAATACATCGTACATTGGTTGCATGTATTCTAATATGAACATATTCTAATGGGATATTGAAAGAAGGCTGAATGCAGGAAACTCCGTTAACAGGCGGTTGGCGCTAACAAATAGTTGTAGAAAAAAGCGAATGGAGTGCTGATACCAACCCTTATGTATGGCAGTAAGGCATGGAACTGGCAGTGGAAGGATGAAAGTAGACTGAATGCTGTAGAAATGAGATCTTTGAGGCGAATGTGTGGCAAAACAATGTATGAATGTGTGACAAATGTTAAGATTCGTAAATAATGCAAGGTTGATGTAAGCGTAATAAGTAAGATTAAGAAAGAGACGCTTAGATGGTTTGGGCATTTAGAACGAATGAACGAAGAATGGAGTGTAAGGCACGATCAAGTGGATCAAATACTTGAGTCGGACCATATTAGAAGTCGGAATAACAGAAAGAATGTATGAGACGTTGTATAAATGTGAATAAAGTAAGAAATGTATGCCAAGATCGAGTTGTTTGGAGGTCCATCCTCTCTGCCTTCCCCTGCGGGGAAACGGCGTGCTGGTTAGTTAATTAGTTAGCTAAATACAGTTTATTTATATGAGATCGTTAGCTCTTGGCATTCATTCAGGTGCACAGTCGGGAAACTCGCCAAACGCGTGCCCAACATTTTTTAAATGACCTGCCGGCCTCTGTGTTTCCTCTCTCCTTCAACATGGGTCTCTTCAAGACACAGGTTCACTCCTTCCTATCCTCTAAAAGACCCTCCGCACAGCATCCCCAAATATGAAATAGGCCTTTAGGGAAATTATTTCCCTCAGGCCTCCTGTGTGGAGTTACTATAAAAAAAATAAAAATAAAAACCTTGATAACCTTATTTACACAGCTAGCCCGTCGTATATATTTTAATTCAGTATTCATAGGAAGGTATGTAATTTTATTTTTGTAGTATTGCGCCGATTTGGATCAACTGCGTCTTTTTTTATTAATTTTATTGCTTTAATAATATTATTTGGATGATTTGTATAGCGCCGTTTTTGTAAAAAATCATCTTATCACTTACAATCGGCAGTCTATTATCACTACTTATGGCTAACAATGTAAATTCATCGTGCATTTGAGCCATGAACGTGATTCCGCCTTAAACTATGCATGTTGTTTTCAACCGAACACTATAACGCCTCGTTAAATCTGTGTTAAATTCTTTGTCAATGTTTTTAAGCTGTTAGTCATAGTGTGGAGAAAACATCCTTGATGTGATGCGTAACGTAAAAGGCTGTATAAAAATAATCGCTATTATTATTAGATACTTTATATCCTTTGAGAGATCCGTCCTACAGCAACGGCATCAACACAGCCGTCAGCGGGTAAAATAAACCGCACCGAGTATTGAGTTTAATACCATGTTTATTTAAATACTTTTAAAACAATGAATGAACTCCCAAAGAAAAGGGCGTCCGACTGCAAGCCGATGTATTACCGTGATACATCCAAAGAATCATTGGACATGATAAATGTAAGCACTTATATCCAATATCCTTATTAAATCATCTGTAAAGTGTGTTCTCGGACTCAGTTCTTATAAATCCACGCTCGGCTTTGATCGGCGTTTCTTTCCCGAACGCAGCCTGAAGATTTATCGTCTTGGCGTTCATGTTTCCTCGGCGGAACCCACCTTATTTCTTCTTCCGCTGTGGGCACCGACCCCGCTACGTGTATCTACATGACTGAATAAATCAATTTTCTAGGATAGCCTAAATTAATCAAATTGGCATTCAATAATCATTCTTTCAGTCGGGTGTTTTTTTTCCTCGTGGCTTGTGTCTGCTGTCTGCATACCGTAAGAAGAGCACATGTATTATTGTTTTGATTTTTGCTTTATACTTGCCGATCCATCTGACACTATTGGGAGATATAATATGGATGCTATAACTGATTGCATAATAGAAAAAAATCACAACAATACTTGCCTTATTTTAATATATCCATTTTTTTTTGCGAAATGTCACAAATAACGATTTACAAAGATGATAACTTAAAACTCTTGTTAAATCTTAGTTAAATTCTTTGTCAATATTTTTAAGCTGTTAGTCAACTGTGACGAAAACATCCTCGAGGGTTTATTATTATTAAGTTCTGCAATTATCACAATAATAAAAACTAAAATACTCGAACTTCATAATAATGACATTATTAAATTTGATTTACATTATTTTTTTTTTTTAAAGTGGAGTTTTACGAATTAAACACAAAAAAAAATAATAAAAAAATATTGTTGTTATTTATAAATTAACGTTAAAAATAGGTGAAAGGGTTAAAGGTTATTGGGTAAACTCTCAAGGGTTAAATAATTAAAAATAACTACCATATCTATTATAGGTTAAATTATCAATATTGTTGCGTTAACTGAATACCCAGTAACTCCAACCCTTGATGCATTATTTTATTCGTATCCCTGGTTTGATTTTAGGCTTTATTTCTGCCAACTCAATAATTGAAAATTAGTACAGGAAGTCTAGTCTTTCCACATTTCGGATTATTCTTCGTCTATTCTCAGGGCCGCGGTCTTCGGCCGCGGTCCGCTTGCCGGATGGTGATGGTGACGGGTGATTTCGTCTAATGAACAACCCGGAACCCTGCGAGGAGTGAGCGATGATGAGCCGACGCCCGGCATAATTAGCTGCAACTTTGGTTGTTTAGTTTGATTGACGCTCTTATTAAGTGAAAATGGGATCAATTGGGTTGTCGACGGATTGGCTTTACGATTCTTCTAAACATATCCTATGGTGGGTAGATACCTAATGCACGTTTTTATCGCTGTCATTAGTGGGATCTTTGCAAACAGGCCTTTTTTCAATTGTGCCTGTTGTCAACCGTGTTTTATAATAATTCTTCCCGGGCTTGCCTTTTTTTGTTATCTTTTCTTGTCTATCAATTTGATGCATGTTTTTCAGCGATGATCCTTGTGATCTCTGTTTTTCTTCACTCCCGAAATACAGTATCGGTCTTGCCTTTTCGTTGTATACATAAGTCCCTATCAATAGAATAGATCTCATGTTATTTCCACTGCTATGATATTTTAAAATTTGTCGGTTCCAAAATGCATGGCTTCAAATTAGTCTAAGGCAGTTATGTTTACCTAATTATTTGTTACACCTTCGTCGACTAACATTTTTGGTTGTTGTTGCGTGTTGGGTGATAGCGTCACTCTACTGAATGTAATTCACATTATTATTCTTGTCCTCAATGCATCTCGCCAAATTGTCAATGCAAACTTCCGAACTGTCTGTGTCACTTATTATTTATTTAACGTTCTCAAGGATTTTTTTTTTGTTTTTTTTTTTATTTTAATGTGGCAATACAGCGTAATTCGTATTATTTTCGGTATCGTAAATGTAAAGGTATAAGTTAGATAAATTATTTTGTAAAGCGCCTTTGACGTGATTTTCTCAGGAAAACGGCGCTATAAAAATAATCCATTTATTATAATTATTATTATTAAATCATCGTCTGCGAATTTCCAATGCATTAACGCGTGAATTCTGAATTATGTATAATCTCTCGATGATATACGATGTATGTTATTATCACTGTCATCAGTTGAGCCACGGAAATAGCCAATACAAAACCCGATACTTCCAGATGGTGTTTACCAATCATGTTTTTTTTCTATTAATTCTACCTCCTTGCACTTGTCAGTTTTTTCGTTCGTCTTCTATTATATATCTCAAGATAATGTAATGCATGTTTGCTTCACTATCATCTCTACAACTTGTCCATACAAAAACACATGGTTCCAAATTATGTCTGTCAATCATACTCTTGTAATGGAGCTTTTATTTGCCGTCGTATTTTGGGAGACACACCTACCTACCTCTCGATCGGTTTCAAACCCTCGTATGTTTTGCTTATGTGCGGGATAAGTAGGTATCTACTAATGACGATATTTTTTTATCTTCCCTCCCGATCGATTGGCCGGATCTTCCCTTATTTATGTTTTCAGCATCCGTCTTCGCACGCTCGTACTTTGTCGTGTTTTGTCTACATGTGTTTACTTAATTGGAAGGTCGGAGGTTTTGGACACCTTTCCGTGCACATATCTGACAATTAGTCATTCACGGGAAAATGTGCGTAATGCTACCACTGGGTGAAAAGGTTTCGGGCATTTCCTTGATTTCACTGTTTCAACGATTAGAATGAATTGGACATTTTTACGTCGTGCATTGTTGCTTATCTGATGTCTTGTCTCGTTGTATTCGGCCCATTATGGCGCCTCCTATGGAGCCACGCACAATGCTAGGATCCATAAATTTTATTTAACATTTCCTATACTTCGGTGGAAGGAAGGAGACATCTGACGCGTTCGTCCATGTATAAGGAACATTAAACTTTTCTTTTAAATCCTACACACTGCGGTCCTTCATACCATCCTTGGCCTTCTACTTGGTTTGATATGTTTTTTTTATTTTTTATTTTGTCTACTTATTCGCCTACTTTTTTTTTAATATAAGACACCTCAGAAAAATACATATCTCTCGCTGTACCTACTGTATATAGGCAGGGGAACTATGTCGGCGAGCAATATGGTACAGAAATCGGTAAAATGATATTTTAAATCGTTTCGACTTATTATTCCGATATACTGAGAAGTTGCAAAAAATAGTAATGTTTTTGCTTAACACTTATTTCATTATATCTTTTACCAATTATCATGCTTATTCTACTCCAGTTTTATATTATTCTCACTTTTGTTCCACATGTGTTAGCCTTTTGATATGGTACCTGGCTGCTGTCTAAACTGTTGACATTCCTTTTTTTTAGTAGCTATTTATGTCAAATAAACTGTGTATGATTTGTTAATAAACGATCCATTTGATTTTCACTTTTACTATTTTATTAAGAAAATATCCTCCACGCGACTTATTCTATCGATAGATTGTAGCAAACATTAAAAAATAGCTTTTCCTATAACGTTCATAGGTCTCCCTGTGTCAAGCGCGTATAATGAGCTATCCCCTTAAATGTTCTCTTCTTGTTGCATGTTTATTTTTACACATGTCATGCCAACAAACTGAAATATTACTGAATAGTTTCACAAGAATTATGTTCCCGGATATACGTTTTGTAAATCTTTATTTTTATAAAATGTGAAAATAAAGCGTATGCGCGTGGCAAACTCTACAAGAGATGGGAACATTATTCTGTTTGGATATTATATTTTTTATGCCTTAAGAAATGTATTAAACTAAATGAATTTTAAAAAAATTTTTTTTTTTTGGGCTGTGCAACTCCGTCCTAACCTACGGTATTATTTGCTGGGGGGAATCAGGAACTACATTAATTGACCCACTACTAAAGGCACAGAAAGCAGTAATCAGAGTCATCACTAGGAAGCATTTCAGGTATCCTAGTGCATTGCTATATAAATATTTTAATGCTCTGAACTTGCGACAAAGTTTCATAAAAAAATTCATCACAAATGTACACAAAAATTCATGACAGAAATGGCTATACAGACTTGAACAATAAAACTGGACGTGACCTGCAATCTGTAATAATTTTTTAGTTCATCAACATTGATTACCCCTCGTCGATGCCATCCTGAAATAATTTATCCCGATTAGCTTAATGCAGAATTAACACTTATTTCTAGTATTAAATTTTTTTGCAATGTTTTCCTCTTCTGAATTCTGGTCGCATTTTTTTATGATGGTTTCTAGGTTTTCTGTATTTTTGGGTAGGTATACGAATTTTAATATTTAGTTTTTTGTTTTTTTTTTTTTTTAAATATGATTTCTTTAAGTATCTCTATTGTTAGATTCGTTGCATATTTACAAATATCGGCGATTTTATAAAAATTGATCCAATTATTATTATTAGTAAAAATATTCGCATTTGCGAGAATGTTCAACATCGCTCTTCCTAGATCTGGTACAGAAAGATGTGACACTGTGCAGCTACAAATCTGCTATAGTAATTAATTGGTCGCTAGTTGACTTTTTTCGTGGTATTTTGTTTCGAAGATTAATAGGCTGCCCTGTGAATTATTACACTTCAGTTGACGTCATTCGGGAGTGACTCGAGTTCCAGATTCCATGGTATATAGTTGACGCGTAGATTTTGTAAATAAACAGTTTAAAATTGTATGGAATTATTATTATATCAGCATTTTTTTTAACATGCATTGATTTTTGTTGGAAATTTCTTTAAAAATTGTAATGTTTTGACGTGCTGCAGAATGTTTACGTTATGAGCTGATAATAAGAGCATAGAAGCTTAGTTCTCTCTCTCTTTACTTTACGCATTTAAAGGTAAATCGTACTATGTGGTGTTAATCGTACTATATTAGGTCAATATTCGACAAGTGCATAATTATATATCTATTCTAATTTTTTTTATATAAATTATAATAAATACGTGTATAAATAATAATTAACTACACGTGTATAACATATTTAGTATGTACGGTGCGCCTATTTTAAAAAATAATATTGTGATAATTAAACCACGAACTCCTTTAAACATTTATTATCATTAACATGTAATCGAAATCGCATTTAAGCAAAATGTCTTTAACTCTAAGGATAAGGACAATGCCTTATCCCTACAAAGAACCGGAATCAGCCCCCTGATTAATGTCATTTTTGTAGTACCTCAATCTTTGACCTAAAGCTAGAGAATCTCTGAATCCATGATATATTCATCGGGTCTTATATTATATGCATTTCGATATGAATAATATGTTGCTAAATATACAGTGCTTTCACACAGTCTTATCTGTTTTTTTCGTCTGGTCTTCGGAGACAAAAACTTGAGCCGCACAACACATGCGCTCAAAGCCCGCGTACAAATTGGAGTCGCCAGATCTGCGCGCGGAGAACGGTTGACAGTTCAATTTTTCAAAGATGTCAGCGTGGCTGTAACAAAATCGCCCGAACTATTTATTGTCTACGCACGAGGATTTGTCACCCTCAATCTGGCTTGGAGAAATGGTAAATTGTAAATTTCCCAGCGTATTCCCATTGTCGATTTATTGTCATGGCCGATGTCTATTTGTTGGTGAAGAATCGCCATCTTCCGTTCTAACCCAATTTAATAAATATGCTGGGTTACAAATTGATTAGATCACACGTAAGAGAGAACAATCTATTCATTAAAATATGTTTTTTAAATTTTATTTTATTTATTATTCATTGTAAATAAAAAAAAAACCGCTAAACTGCTAGAGCAGTTTGTCACCAGGATAATTTAAAAAAATTATCACTAAGGCATATATATCGATAAATTTCTATGAGGTGATTTTTTACAAAAACGGCGCTATACAAGTAATCCAATTATTATTAGAGGTCGAAGAATAATTATACTTGAAGTGTCCATTAACAATAATATTCAGATTTTTTTACAGTTAACTCCATACAGTAGGTCTTGAGGGAAATAATTTCCCCCAAGGCCTATATCAATTTCGAGGATGCTGTGTGGAGGGATAAAGATAAAGCAATTACAGTACAAATATATAACTGGGCACACTTAATATAATTATTTTACATCAGAGGAGTAGAAGTATATACCTTATACACAAATAAAAACAAAAATTAAGCTTTTTATGTGAGTTCCGCACAAAAGTCCCAACTGCTCCCAATTGTCCGGAACCAGTGAGCCTATGGCATCCCCAATTGGGGTATGTTGTGAGGCTGAAGATAGTGGGGAGAGGAAGGAGATGGGTGAGAGGAAGGTGGGGAAGTATCTGGCTATTAAAAGACGGCTAAACCCATTTCAAGCAACGTTTCGATTCTGAATGATAGTCTTTCACCAGTGCGACACTGAAAATATTTGTCGAAATCATATTTTCTCAAGCTAAAACTTTATAATATTAACGTGTTAATTTGGAGTGACCTGCCACGTCATGTTTCTGTTTCTGTACATAATAAGATAAACCCTAGCATGTAGTATTTGTGCAGCGCGCCTGAGGTGATTTTTCACAAAAACGGCGCTGTACAAGTCATCCAATTATTATTATTATCATACAACAATTACACAAGAAAAAAAGGACAGATAAAAGAAAATACAAGCAAACACGATTTTTTTCTAAATACAAGATGTGTAAAATGGTACAATTAGCTAACTAACTAACCATCACGCGGTTTCACCGCAGGGGTAGGCATAGAGGACGGACCGTCAAATAACTCGATCTTGGCATACACTTCTTGCTTCATTCACAATCTTGCATCGTCTCATACATTCTATTCCATGGCCCGACTTAAGCATTTGATTCACTTGTTAGTGCCATGTCGTCCTCGGGCGTCCCCGGCTTCTTCCATTCACATTCGCTTCATATATTCTTCTTACACTCCTTTCTTCGTTCATTCTCTCTCCATGCCCAAACCATCTAACGTATTTTTTGTTTTATATATTTAAGCAGTCGTAGGACTTTATTTTTACGTATGTATAGTGGAATTCCGCAGTCTTGGACGGTTGATTTAAAATCTGTTGTATTTATTTCGCTTCCGTCCGGCAATATCTAATGTGATACGTTTGTTATTATTTATTTTGTCGGTTGACTAATACTGTGGTTCAATAACTTACTTTTTATTCATCGCGTTGGAAGTTCTGGAAACGCCCAAGTTATCAATTCGCTCCCGTTAGAAAGTTGGACCTTGATGCAAATCATGTTGATTTGTCTTTATGCGTATGTAATATTTTTATCACTGATTTGATTTCCAATAATTTTATACGCATTGCTGTGTGGATGCAATACCAACGCAAGTAAAAAAAAAATACCCGTTTATATCGAGAATATCTTGACGAATATGGTTAATTGAACTCGAAGCAGATAATAACGCTATCGTTATTAACACCCAATATATTTCTGTTGATTAATACGAAAATATTGTAGTGAGGCTTGAATCTCTCTGCGGTAATTAGTAAATGCTGTTATTTTCTGTGAATTTCATGAGGAAAGTAGATCGTTTTAACCAGTTGATGTCATTTATAACATTGAAATTTGAAAAGCATAGAAAAGTACAATAAATTGCATTTTTTCAGATAAATCGTCTATTATTTGGTTGCGTTCGACACTGAGTTATTTCTAAGATAAATGCGCAATCACGGACTGAATTGAAGTGAAATTAAATTTAAAGAAAGAATGACATTAAAATGAAAAATATGAATAATCAAAATGAAAAGATTTTACTGTGACACTGAACAATAACTTTGTTTAAAATATACAAAAACGTCATAATTATACTAACACTCTTGGAAACTTTATAAAATTCTCCATTGTTTAATAATATTTAGAATGTAGATATTGCAATGTTTTTATTTTATTACATGAACCCACATATGTGTTCATAATGCATTCGCAGAACGATACATAACTTCAATATGAGAACAATGCTGGCTTGTTTAATTTAGAGCCAATCGAGCCTTGCTATGGGTGTGAAGCGGGAGGGAGGGGGGCAAATGGGGTGAACGGATGCTGGAATCCGTGTAGACATACTGGCAGACTATGTAAAGAATGCAAATATAATAAAAGTTGTAATACACATTCCGTCCTCGTAGGAGGCGCCGCGCCGGGACGCTGGTTGCGCATGCCCGGGCCATTTTCCGGATTTAATAGGCCAAGACTGGCGCCACCGTAGCGCGCCAAACCCCGCATAAAGCCTCCAATAATTCCTGTGGCCGTCCTTGGGTGCATTAAGCCGACCAATAATCCGGCTCGCCAAATGTTCCGTCTGGCGGCTCTCCGAGGCGACCCCCTTGAGCCTTCCCCATTGCCCCATTGGCGGAAAACTAAACTAATCTAGTGATTACTAAATAATTTCACCCTTTCATACCTACCATGCTCATGTTTACTTAATCTTTACCAATCACCTAGACCTCCGTTAGAAACGCCTGTTCCGCAACACAAGTGGGATATTTTTATTATTTCTATGGATCTATGTACCATAAGTTATATCTATGGTACACTTGCATATCCAATTTACATAGCGCAGCTGGCCGTTAGTACCTATCTAATATAATTAACTGTAAAATTTGAAACGTTTCATAGTGCGCGACATTGTAAATAACTATTTTAATAATTATCATCGAAAATTTCAGCTAAACCTAGAAGAGAATTTTTTTTTCGTCATTTTAAAAAATTCTAAATGCGGAAAGAAAACATTAATATTTAAAATAAATACCAACTCTTCTTTAGCCACCAACCTTCTAATAAATATAATATCAATGACAAATAAGATTTATATACTAACTGCAATATTATGCAATGTGCAGTGTTTTCTGATATTGTGTCATATGAGTGCAAAATCATATCTTCTCAAGCTAAAACTTTATAATTTAACCTGTTGATCCGGAGTGACCTGCCAGGTAAGTATGTTTCTGTATCTGTTTGTACATGATAAGATAAACCCTAGCAATTAATATTTGTACAGCGCCCTTGACGTGTTTTATCACAAAAACGGCGCTATAGAAATCATCCATTTATTAATATTTACCCCTCCTGCACTAACTCTACATGCCAGCAAGAATTTGTTCAAGAAAAAAAAACACTTATGTAAGTATTACATAAATATGCCATCAAAATGCCGAGCGTTATGAGAGCGAAACGGAATAACTGCTTGCTAGATCCAAATCGGAAACGAAATAGGAATTCACTGCAGTTTCCCCTTTTGTGTTGTTCCTAGTTTCTATGGTTCCCTTCATAACTAAGCAAATTTTGAATGAAAAGTCCAAGATATCCAACATCAGTCTGTACATTGGAATAAAGGAAAATAATTAGGTTACACTACTTAACTTTTAATCAGCATAATTAGCAATGCGAAACATTCCAAAAAGTTAGTTAAATCAGTAGTCATCCGCAGATAATATGGGCGCATGAATTTTACCCAAAATCGCCAGAGATCTTATCTTTCTCACATAGGTACCCCGAAACCCTCTGATCTCCAAGTGTCGCCACATTGTTCCATCGGTTCCATGTTTTTGACAATAAACATAAAGCGTTCTACACATTTCTAACAACTAACCGTGTAAAGAGGTTATTTAAAAAGTCATAAAAAAACCATAGTCGTGTCCCAGTTTTTTGTGTTTTGAATTATTGGTAGCACACTATGTTACTACTTTGCATCGTAAATCTGCAGTTTCGTCTCATATTTGAACACTTAAAATCCGGTTTTTTTCCTGCATCATTAACACTGCAAAGTGGGTAGTGTGGCGTAACCGGAGCATTAAATCTCGTAAATTCCTCGGGCGTTTTTCTCTCCTAATGCAATTCTTAGGATGTAGTAATATTTTAGTCCGTCAATAAGGCGAGCGACGCGGCGCGGCGTGAGTTGCCTCCGCGACGCTGCGACACGCATAATTAACTAAATGGCTCGGGAATATGACCGGCGCTACATTCATCAAGCACCAATCTACTAAAAGATGTCCCATTCATCTTCTTATGATTTGAGCCATCGTAACTAATTTACAAAGCGTTCCCTTCGCGCGGGGATTGGGGGAGCGCGTTATCTCCCGTTAATTGCTCGTAGAGCTTTACTTATGGGGCCTACCTACAGATATATTAAAATGTGTCTTGATTAATAATGTTTTCTTGGGTGGTACTTGGTCCTTGCCTTTTTTTTCAATAGAATCACTGCTAGTTAGTGCAAAAGCGTGTTTAGTTTTTCTTTTCGATTTTTTTCTTTTGACAGTTTTTCCTGCAGCATTTGTAAATATAATTTTTGTTTTATAACGCAATTTCAATACTTAGGTTATCTAACAAAAATTACTTTATATAACAATTGTTGTTTATTATTATAATTCGTAATTATACCTTCTAGCGTAGCGTAGTAGTCCACGCATTTGACTCTAAGTCTATAGGTAACGAACTCATAGAATGCAACGAATTTAGTATTTTCGTGCATTTTTCGTTTTATATATATCTGGGTGTTATGACTTATTTATTTATTATCAACGGTATAAATATACCCTAAACAATAATTGCATATCACAGTAAAATACAAGCGTTATAATGAAGAACAAATAATTTTAAAAAGTAACTATTTAATGCGGCATTAGATCGTACAATGACATTAGAAAGTATATGAAGAATAAAAGTTTGTGAAGGATATAAAAATAAGAGACAGCATACATATAAAACATATAAGTAGACTTAGGTTAAATTAATATTGACAGGAAAGATATACCTTTTGTGCTTACATTCCGTGCTGTCAAATATGTCCGCCACAACTACTTATCTATTACTAACTTCATATAATCTAGGTACAAGCGAGTGTTTGTAATGCTCAGTCCTGGTGTTGTTACATTTAAACAGAATTTTGGAACGCGTAGCTCTCGTAGCTACATGAAATTTAATGAGGATTGTAGGTGATGTTGATTGTTAAATTTCTGATACCTCTATTGAAAAAAAGTTTTACTTAACCACTAGTCTGCATCTAAAGAAACAATTACTGTTTAGTAGCCGAGTAGTCCAAAGCAACGGGATCCCACCCAATCTTCGCGAATTCAATCCTCCATCATTACACAGGTAACATTTTCCCACTATATTGATGGAAGTTGGTGAAATTAAAATATTTCAGGTTATTCGTAACGCATGAGAATGATTGCCTATATTTTAATCGAAAGAAGGGGAATAAAAATGATATTCAAAAAATATAAATTTGTTTTAATTTATAGGTCACCATTTGAGTGACATATCACCTCAGGGGAGATCTACACAATGAAATAAAATAAAATAATATCCGAGCCACAGCAATGCGCGACTCTTATCTTAATCCAAAGCTCCCAGATTTAATTTTCGTGTGTTCCCATTAAAATCGTAGTGTTTAAATTTAAAAATAAAGTTATTTCATTAACGCCGTTAACACGAACGTAAAGGCGTATAAACCCGATGTGAGAAGCGTCGATTTTCTTTCACTTGCCTCGCAACACAGCCAGACTCGTAATGCTACAATCAATATGGAAACTTGCCGCATGATTTGCTCCGGGAATTGAACCAATAAAATGTTAACGCGTCAATAGCTCCGTCGTAACGCGGTATTTCCACTGCGTTACATTCAGCATTGGGGCTATTGTTTTTGCCAAAGTTCCGATCACTCTGACGGCCAACCCGGCTCTCGTGTTCGTAAGTATAGGTATGTAACATATTTAAATTAATCTCGGTCTTCTTAATTCTAATATATGTTCGCGTCCACTTGTCAGGAATAGCGGCTTTGTAACTAGGTGCATTAAAAAAAGGTAATATGAATAACAGAAAATCAAATCCATAAATTAAATCCTATTTTCGGAGCTTGAAACATTCTTTGAAACACGTAGTTTTTTTTAAAACATTTTTAACAGTTTCTGTAATGTGGGGTTACTAAAATATGTGATGATTTGATATTTTTATTATATTGACATGACTGAATGCATTCCTGTATTAACAATTTTTTTATTAAAACTCATTTAAAAGGCGTATTTTCACGTATAAATGAATAATAATAATAATGTGTTTTCAGAGCTCTGTTAATTTTTGTGGTAAGTTTCTTTTTTTTATACATATGATGTCCTTAATATTTACAAGAATCTTTTTGTTCTGTTTGTATGTACCTTATTATTCTATTTTCCTTATTTTGTACATTGTATAGTAGAATATTTCTTATAATTCATCTCGACTAATGACTCTAAACGCTTACATTGTTTTTTAATTAGTTACCCGTTTATATTTTTCGATTCTTGTACATTTTAAACTTTTAATTTATTTGCTATACAAATGTGTACGGTGTTTATAACATGTGTCTAAAATCATAGTAGTATTTTTAAGAACGAAGAGCACCTCTGGGTATTATTTGTTTCAATGCGATTAAGGGCCCTTTTAGGTTAAACAATGACTAGATTGCACAAGATTCTGTTATTTATGTTTTAAACTAGATGATGTATTCCCGGCCTTGCTCGGGGTTTTTTTGTTTTGTTTTTGAATAAAGTTATATTAAAGTTAAGTTGTGAATTTTTGCTTGTCGTTTGTGTGCCATCATTGATTTGACAGCAAAATTAATCACTTGTGACGACTATTACTATCTTTAAACAAATAAACATTTATTTGAGGATTTTGTTTCATTCCACCCATTAAATTTTCCAAAATATATCTAAATAATAATCTTCTTATGTAGGTACCTACTCGTGTTTTCTGAAAATAATTTACCCAAACAAACCTTCTTCTTTTGAATATGTAATCTGTGGCTTACCAGGGTGGTATATCTATGGGCTAACCTCAATACAACATGGCGGGTTCAATATTTTTCATACTATTTTGAAAACGTTTTACCAATAGTTTTACATATTGGATTTCATACAACCACTCTTTAAACCTTCCCGTCACCAATAAGAATAAACTGTGCTATTTTCAGCGAAATCGGTCAAGTAATTTTCGAGTAAATCGAGGACGGACAGACAAACAATAATTTTTATATAAATTGATTTATTATCCGTTTACTTTTGTTTTGGTTTAGGTAGGTATTTGGTTAATATACAAAGTGGTGCAAAAGTCCCCACTCGAAATTAAATAAAAGGACCTCTCTTATTTTTCAGAAAAAAAATATTTTCGGAAGTTGACTAAAAAGTTTTAAACCAGCTTTATGCAAGCAATGCATATCTGTGATCAATCGTGAGTAAGTCGTGATGACATAAGATGCCATTTGCAAAAATGGAAGCATCTTCCGATAGGGTGATGACCTTGTAAGTATTATTATTATTATTGAAAAATAAATAAAATTTAAACAAATCTCGAGTAAGTTCAAGCAAATTGGAATCTTTTGAACTTGCAAAATATACTGCTAGAATCTCCCCCATTACCAAAATTAAATTGCATCGTGTCTCGCAGCATTCTCCGTGATTAATCTGCCGTGACGCGTGATTGCGAAATAGCTGCGTGCAATAAATAACCAGTTATTAATTTTCATATCACTTTCACCGAATGCTTCGCTTCTTGCGCCTTTCGCGAATTGTTATTAACATGCCCGACTCCGCTAACGGCCGGACGACAGCTCGGAATCTTTTGCCAACTGTGAGATACGCAATTCTCTTGCAGAACACTTTAAAGTCGGACCAGTCAAAAGATGCTCGTTATTTGTAACAATGAGGTGCTTTATACATACACTGTACAATGCAATATTTGAGAAATCGGCAAGCCTCACGTAAACCAACAAAGGAAGATGGTTCACGGGTATTTAATTTTAATAAACGGGATTGAGAGAAATTTGGCACAATATCGTTCGTGAACACGTCTGCCATGCTTTGTGATAATAATATTATTGATTCGGTTCAATATTTTCAATAACTTAACGTATAAAAATCACCCTTTTCACAATGAATCGTTTCACTTGGATTTTTACCTATCCCCTCGAAATTTCATGTTTGCCTGTGATTTTTAGAGTCATCTCCCTCACCTCTGCCTGTATTAGAAATCGTTCGAATTGTTGTTTTTTTTTTATTTGAAAAACCAACGGCTTACAGTAATTATAAATTATGGTAAATATATATATATTTTAATTTAAAACAAAAACAAAAACTAATTATAAGTTTTCACGTAAGTTATTCGCGAGTTTCATCGGAATTCGTTGAAAACGAACGAATCGTTCAACGTAGACACTCTGTTACGAATGACGAACTTGTGAAGATGTTTCTTACTAAAGATTTATATCGGTGCCCGAAAAAAGTAAGTTTTTCTGATATTCCTCGAACAAAAACGATATCAAACTTAGAAGCTCCTCTATCGCTCGAAGTTTTCCATTTTCCGGACTCTGAAATAGCGGTATGTAACACATGAAATGTCTACTTTGTATGCTAATTTGTGGGTTTCTACGTTTCCACATTTAACGGTCGCGAGAGCTAGCAACAAAATGGCGACAACGCGAAGGTGGCGCGGAACGCCGCTTGTAATATGTGTTCTGGTGAAATGATCACAAGCAAATATGTAAGACAGAATGTAGAACACGAAAATTCGTGGCGTCGTACAATTTTTCAACACTCGGGCCATTTGTAAATAGGACGCGGCCACTGTGTGGTCCGCCGTTTTGTGCGAAGGAGTTGAGAGATTATTTTATAGAGTTCACGACAAACCT
The DNA here is from genome assembly GCA_022606495.2 of Halesus radiatus. Classification (NCBI taxonomy): domain Eukaryota; kingdom Metazoa; phylum Arthropoda; class Insecta; order Trichoptera; family Limnephilidae; genus Halesus; species Halesus radiatus. The sequence continues at coordinate 58,786 of JAHDVE020000502.1, read as the reverse complement.
ATGCACATTATGCTTAACGTTGTTATGTTTACGCGATAACGATACGAAATAAATTGGAAGATCAGAAGTGGTTTTATGTTTTCGTAAAATTTTTGCAAATTTCGATTGAATTTGACACATATTTTTTTGTTTTTTTTTTTTTCAAAACATTGGTCGACCCATCCATTACGTCGTTCCCACATGTGCTAACTAGAGAAAGGGGCAGATTAAACGTAGCTCTGTCACCAATTTATTGCTTCTTCTTGCACATTTTTACATTTTCTTATACGTATGTACTGGTGTATAATTACATTTTTCATTTTATCGTGTCATTTATTTCTGAACTTCTCCGACGCGACGCCTTCAGTTATAATAATATAGTCGATTTAACATTTTGCCATTTTGCATTTTGGGTTCATATTGGTGAGATAAACTATCAAAAGTAAAAAAAGGAAATTCTAAATTTGCAAAATGGGACAAAGGGATCTAAAGTACTATGGGGTAATTTAAAGATAAGGGTATCATCGCTATTATTATTAGAATACAAACGTACAAATTTGTTTTGAACCACTTCAATTTAATATATATAATATTCTGTAACTGTTTCGGAATATGTTTTCGGAGTATTTCCCTTGTCAGAAATATATTAAAACTAAACTACTTTATAAAATAATGATAGGTGAATATTTATGTGTATTAATATGAGTTCAAAATAAGTATGAAGGTACAAGGTCAAAATTCATCAAAATTTGTACGATTTTCGCCCTAGGATTCGCCTTAGGTATGTGTTATTCTTGTGGTGGATTTGTGCTCTCGCCTTCACCCTGGTGAAAGATCACATTCGCCTTATGTATGTCTTAATCTAGTGATAGATTTCTGCTCTTTCCTTCACCCTGGTGAAAGATCACATTCGCCTTATGTATGTCTTAATCTAGTGATAGATTTCTGCTCTCGCCTTCACCCTGGTGAAAGATCACATTCGCCTTATGTATGTCTTAATCTAGTGATAGATTTCTGCTCTCGCCTTCACCCTGGTGAAAGATCACATTCGCCTTATGTATGTCTTAATCTAGTGATAGATTTCTGCTCTCGCCTTCACCCTGGTGAAAGATCACATTCGCCTTATGTATGTTTTAATCCAGTGGTAGATTTCTGCTCTCGCCTTCACCCTGGTGAAAGATCACATTCGCCTTATGTATGTTTTAATCTAGTGGTAGATTTCTGCTCTCGCCTTCACCCTAGTGAAAGATCACATTCGCCTTATATATGTCTTAATCTAGTGGTAGATTTCTGCTCTCGCCTTCACCCTGGTGAAAGATCACATTCGCCTTATGTATGTTTTAATCTAGTGGTAGATTTCTGCTCTCGCCTTCACCCTGGTGAAAGATCACATTCGCCTTATGTATGTTTTAATCTAGTGGTAGATTTCTGCTCTCGCCTTCACCCTAGTGAAAGATCACATTCGCCTTATGTATGTCTTAATCTAGTGGTAGATTTCTGCTCTCGCCTTCACCCTGGTGAAAGATCACATTCGCCTTATGTATGTTTTAATCTAGTGGTAGATTTCTGCTCTCGCCTTCACCCTAGTGAAAGATCACATTCGCCTTATGTATGTCTTAATCTAGTGGTAGATTTCTGCTCTCGCCTTCACCCTGGTGAAAGATCACATTCGCCTTATGTATGTCTTAATCTAGTGATAGATTTCTGCTCTCGCCTTCACCCTGGTGAAAGATCACATTCGCCTTATGTATGTTTTAATCCAGTGGTAGATTTCTGCTCTCGCCTTCACCCTGGTGAAAGATCACATTCGCCTTATGTATGTTTTAATCTAGTGGTAGATTTCTGCTCTCGCCTTCACCCTAGTGAAAGATCACATTCGCCTTATATATGTCTTAATCTAGTGGTAGATTTCTGCTCTCGCCTTCACCCTGGTGAAAGATCACATTCGCCTTATGTATGTTTTAATCTAGTGGTAGATTTCTGCTCTCGCCTTCACCCTAGTGAAAGATCACATTCGCCTTATGTATGTCTTAATCTAGTGGTAGATTTCTGCTCTCGCCTTCACCCTGGTGAAAATCACATTCACCTTATGTATGTCTTAATCTAGTGGTAGATTTTTGCTCTCGCCTTCACCATGGTGAAAGATCATCATTCATTCGAAACGTTGCTTGAAATGGCATCAGCCATGTTTTGTGACCAGATTTGAATTACCAGATACTTTCACGACGATCCTCTACCCATCTCCTCTGCTCCCTACTCCAGTCTTACAACATATCGCGATTGGGGGTGCAATGCTCTCCAACTGGCTCCGAGCGACTGGGGACTTGCTTTAAAAAAAAGTTCAAACTTTTTAGTTTACTTACAAACTTGTTGTCATACATCAGAGCTTTTATTAATTTCCCAACAGCACAAGACACGTACTCTGCCCCGCTGATGGGGATAGATGTCCCTGCCGCTTTCTTCAATGCACAATGTTTATATGCGGCGGAGGGATTAGTCTGTCACTCGGGCGTCCCGCTCTGCCGTGATTGGCGGCAACGGGTGCGTCTCCCGGCTCTCGGGAGCGCCAGAGTGCCGTGTCGTGATGCTCACGAACTCAAGAGTAATTAGATGGATATTTGTAACGGGGTGAGGGGTGCGGGGCTGGCACACGGAAGTAGACGAAATGCGGTCAAAAGATTTAAAATACATTCGAAAGAAAGTTGTCTTATATGTAATTGTGTATTTCGAGTGTTGTCTGAATTACTGTGACTAAGGTGAAGTAGAATATTGATGAATTACCTATATGTTTTCCTTCATCGATCCTGTTTGCGAATGATGACTAGGAGCTCGTTGCAAACATCTTTGCTCAGAGATTAAGTCCATCATATCCGTCTGCCGTAATGAGTATGATAAGACTTACGTAAAAAAAGATCTAACACCGCGCTTAAGCATATAAAACAAAAAATACGCTTACATGTTTTGGGCATGTAGAGAGAATGAACGAAGAAAGGAGTGTAAGAAGAATATATGACGCGAATGTGAATGGAAAAAGAAGTCGGGGACTCCCGAGGAAGACATAGCACTATCAAGTGAATCAAATACTTGAGCCGGACCAAGTCAGAAGTCAGAATAACAGAAGAGAATGTATGAATGTGAATGAAGCAATAAGTGTATACCAAGATCGAGTTGTTTGGCGGTCCGTCCTCTCTGGTTACACACCACTCCTACCCGATTCTGTCGGTATGTACAAGAGTCCCAATCAACATTTACTGGTAGGTATTGTGTTCGTATGCAATGACGAGTGGTGCATTGCAAACATCTTAACTCAGAGCATAATTAGTCCATAAGGTTCCGCTGTAACTCCAACAATACAAGAGTTGCATTCAACCCCTCGGAAGACGGGTTGAAGAAGGTGTGATCTTCTCCATTGACTGGAAGTGCGTTGCAAACATCTTCACTCAGGGCTTTTAAGACTCCTTAATAAGTCTATTTAGGTTCATCTGTAACTCTAACCGCACAGGAGTTGCACTTCACATGATGGCTGGCAGTCGGCTCACAGCGGACTTACCGCTTGATTCCGCTGAATACGACGACAGTTTAACACCGCCCCGTAAATGTCCCCACTTCTCGCTAAATGTCCGGCGCTCCGATTTGATTTGCGGCCGCCGCGTTATTTATGGACATGAAGCCGACCGCGGCCGCACTAGCGACCGGAGCGGGTGTACGCGGAACAGCTATAAGGAAATCTCTCCCGGCTCATCTCGTTGGGAAATATGTCTCGTAAAAGGAAAAGTTGTAACGAAAATTTTCCTTAGATCGCATTGTCAGTAGTTACCTGATGCCTTTCTTATGTGTTTGAAGTTCGTAGGTGTGCATTGTAATGGTTTTATAAGAATAATAATAATATTAGGATGATTTGTATAGCGCCGTTTTATCACTAACTTATGGTTAGCAAATTGCATCCACCAGTTCATCGATCTGTAATACCAAACATACAATACATTTGACCGATGGACGTGATGCCGCGTTAAAATATATATGCTATTAATTTTATTATTACAGGCAGACAATATTATACAGGACTATACTTACCTAGCAGATTTTGTTTTAGTATTTGGTTATACTTTTTATATTATAGGTGATTTTTAAAAGTGAGTGTTGTTAATTTTTAAAAGTTGTAAATGTCAACGAGGTATTTCCAATTGAAAATGAATTTTCCATTTCCTAATTAGCTAGGGTAATCAGTTAGATAGTGGATACGGGTTTTGATAGGCTCACAGGCCTCATCCTTCTACTTATTCTCCCATCATCTTATTCACGTCTTTTTTTTTAAAATTTAATGTAAATCAAATTTAATAATGTTATTGTTAAGTTCTGCAATTTACATTCAATTAAAAAAAATTAACGGAGTTCTTTTACGAATTAAACACAAAAACAATTAATTATTCACGTCTCCCCTGTGTGAATAACGTATGATTTATAGCTAAGAAAAATCATAATTTAAGATTGTGAATATAATCACAACGAATGACTTATAATAAAAGCAATAAAAATATCCCCTATAACGCCAAAAGTGTGCATATTAGTTCTTGTTTTACAACCATTTTTATAAAAGGTCACACTGAAACAATTTAATTTACCCTTTAAGTACACCTCATCGCTCAATGCTGGAAAATATCCCAAAGAGACACACTTTCCTTCATCAAATTGCTAAATAACATAGAAGGTCTCTACAATTATATAAACTGCTAAATTCTCGTCCATATGGTATCACTTCTATAATATGTAGATCGCCACTTTTCACACTTACAAACACATTCACATATTCACACATACACACATACACACATACACACATACACACACTTATACACTACACGTGTCGCCCGGTAAATACATGTATAAATCAGACATTACAGGGAAACATATCATAGGTACCTACTATCCAATTTTAATTTCTGGAAATTGTTTGTCACTGTAAACTTTTTTTTCTATAATAAATAGTTCCAATAAGTCTACATATTTATGAAATACAATTTTCATGCAAAACATCACATAAGAATGACATAAGCATGACTTAAGAATTATCAAAGACTCAACAGAATTCAGAACTAAACTTAAAACCCATCTTTTCAGACAATCGTATCCTTAAATTCACCTGTAAATTGCTTAGCTAGGCTAGCCGGTTAGTAATTACCTAAAGTCATTAAAAAAAAAAAAAATTTAAAAAAAAAAAATATATATATATATATATATATATAATTAAAAATTCACGCATCGGTGCGCAAATGCGTCCACAGCCCGCAACACTGTAAACAACCAAAGTGTAAAATAAAAAATAAAAACAAAAAACGTTAATATTTATTAAAGTTTCTTACGCTTTTAAGGTAATTTTATAGATATTTTCGAGTTCTAAAATTCATTTTATGAATACTTTCCAGTCCTAAAAATTAATACCAATAATTCAATAAATACCAACTCTTCTTGTGCCACCAATCATCTAATAAATGTAACATCAATAGAAAGGGAGAAACAAATAACCATGTAAAACTATCATCTCTATAATTAAATTTTTCTAAAACTGTGTTCATCTGAAGCGACCTGCCAGGTAAGTATGTTTTTCTGTATCTGTCTGTACATAATTAGTTAAGAAATATTTGTACAGCGCCCTTGAGGTGATTTCTCACAAAAACGGCGCTATACAAGTCATCCAACTATTATTATTATTATTACAGCGCCCTTGAGATGATTTTTCACAAAAACGGCGCTATACAAATCATCCAATTATTATTATCACGGTTTTACTAACAAAATTCACAAATCACATCTCAATAAATAGTGATGCATCGCAACGTCCCTATCGGGAATTCATCATTAGCTCCGTGGGTTGTAAATTACTTTTAAATACTGTTTTTATGAGTTGTCCCTCGAATTCGGGCTGAGAAATGGCTGGCGCTAATCTGTCCGGGCCTCTACCTACTCCGTAACGTGATATCTTTTTTTCTCTGCTATTACTGTCAAATCCTCGCCCCATAAAGGCCAGACACTCAATACGATTTTTTCCCATTCCGTTTCTTGAGTAGCGTGGTTTGTGCAATGGCATCCTTGCAGTCTGGCTTGAATAGTGCCCACTTGCTTGTATCGATTTACTCTGTAATAGGTTCGTATATTATCCTTTTTTATGTGCCACTTGACACATTTTATTTGGCCCTGTTTTTGGCGTTTTTTTTTTCGAACCCTGTGCTACAGGTATAATACTTATCTATGTTTTTATCTCTAGTTACCTCGGTATTGTGTGTTCATTTCGAATGCAGAAAAAATATCATACATTTTTACAAATTCCTTATTTTTTTATGTATTTTGCTAACACAAAATAAAATCCTATAAAAATAAGATAAATCCGTTTTTGAGAATTGTGAAACATCACTTGAAGGGCGATATGCAATTTTTTTAAAAATTATAAATCTCATTATTGAGCTGTCTAATATAGGTTTTTACTTGTTACTTCTTCAATAATCGCAAATTCACTTTGTGGCATCATTTTAATTAAAATAATAATACATGTTTGTTATAAATTATAAACCATTTTTTGTTATTTTTGTCTATGTTTACAATTTGTCTATGATTATACATATGTTGTTTTTTTTTCAGTATACATTGAATCCCGTCGAAGGAACCATTGTTTCGAAACATGTAGATTAAAATTTTATTAATTTAGTTCATGAACAAAGAAATTTATTATTTAATCACTGAAGAAGATAATATTCACAAATCTCAAATGAAACATGAAACAGAAAAAGATTCAGAAAACATAAAAGTATCAGTCGCATCTGCAATCGAACCCAGGACCTCTGTCTTACCGGAACAGTGCTATAACCGCTGAGCTAATGAGACCTGTTTATTTTACGTCATTTTTATAGATACCATACTTCAAATTTAAGACTTACCAATATTATCCTCAATTAATTCTCATATTGTTGGCTGCTATATTTTTGTATGACTGCAAAGTTTTACCCGAATATATTTGCAATCTAGATAGTGTCTCGGAAGACAGATATGTCCTGGGTTCGATTCCCAGGTGCGACTGATACGTTTTTATTTTCTGTGTCTTTTTTCTATTTCCTGTTTCATTTGAGATTTGTTAATATTATCTTATTCAATGAGAGTTATAAGCTTCAATAAGTTATTCCAATAAATTGAGTAATAATAACCTGTTAACTTAAGAATACTCATATTACATGGCTATACATTTCCCACCCTTCAATAGGTTTAAATAGTCATTGGTCTTAAAACCTATATATAAGTACTCATAGATTGCAAGGTATATAATGAAAGGATTTATTTTCTCATTGGTTTTTCTTCTTCTGATAATTTGTCTGATAATTGCAAATTTTTCGCTGATTTTACACAGATAAGGCGTTGCATGAATCATTATTAATTTGGCTTATTATGGTATATTTTGTTTACCTCCTAACGTCCTCGGGGAATAACAAGAAGCCTCTACAGACCTAAACATGTATGTAGGTACAAGACAAGCATTTCTAAAATAAATTCCGAGCAACTATACCCGAAACAAAGTTTGTACAAAAACCTTTTTCGTTAGCTAGTTTGTAAAGATGTCCTACATAATAGTCGCGCAGATAACGAGGTTTTGTGGTACCGATTACTTATCTGCTACCCTCGGAACCCACTCATGTCAGCGAATTTCCCCCGGGAGACACCTCAAGACATCTCCACCAACAGATAGACTCTGAGCTTCGGAATAGCAACAGACTGTCCATTATTATTTAGAGTGTTCTGTTCTTGATACTGATGCGAGCAGTGATACTCTTTCCATTTTTCAAGTATTATTGATATTGTTTACACGCTTTCTTGAATGGTGAACCCTTCAGGCCTACCCACGAACTGTTTTCTTTTTATCGCCGATTCGTTAGTAATAATAATACTGATGTTTTAAAAAAAAATATTGATATAAATTTTAATAATAATAAATGGATTATTTCTATAGCGCCGTTTTCGAAAGAAAATCACCTCAAGGGCGCTTCATAACATAATTTATCTAACCTATCAACCTTATCACTTAGGCTTATATCTATTTATATCTTAGATTTATTACTATTGGCTTACAGCTAAGATTTATAACTAGAAACTACCTTATTAAGACTTATAATTAGTGACATCTAAGACTTATATAGCTTGCGACTTACAACTAAGACATGTAGCTAGTGACTTAAAACTAGTGGTAAACATGAATAGGTGAGTCTTTTAAACTGGAGGTGTATATACCTTAGTGTGTGTATATATATATATGCATATTTATGCGTATTGCGTGTACGTTAGGCTTGTACGGGCACTTGTGTTGGAGTGTCATGAAATTGCACTACCCATATAAAGGTAATTTTATTATTATGTGAGTCCTTTGCTGCCAAATTACCCCAGTTCTTTGTTTAAAACTACTCTATTAAATTTATACGTAATATGTCGACCGGTTTTGGTTGGTCCCAATCCAATGTGTTTATATGCTTTCGGCCCTGGTGAAGGTTAAGATTAACCGAAACCGGTCGACGTAATTATAAATTCAATAAAGTGGTTTTAAACAAAGACCTTTTTAATATATGAATTTAAAAATATACTTAGTATTCCCCACTTTATAAATATACATTGATATCTACATGTTTCGAAAGCGATTCTTTCATCGTCAGGAATATATTAATATAATAATAGTGTTCGTATATTCCTGACGATGAAAGCACCGCTTTCGAAACATGTAGATATCAATGTATATTTATAAGTGGTGAATACTAAGTATATTTTTTTAATTCAATTGTTTATAATGACGCCACAAAGTGAATACCAATCGTTTGAAGAAATTATAATAGACCTTTTTTTCATTTAAGTATAATGTTAATTCACAAAGTGATAGCTTTCTTCGATAGTATAATTTATCTAATTATTTGTAAATTTTAACCGCCAACAAATAGCTTATATAATAAGCCTTCGCCACGTATATCCGACTTTCCCATCGTTTTTAACAAAGGAGACAGATCGAACACTGGACTTGATTTAAATAAAGGACGATCGAACGGCCTAGCCTTTCGACGCAGTGGCTTCAATTAGTGCGTATGAAAACGGTAGTCCTTAGGCACTTTAAACCCTTCATAATAATAATAATTGGATGATTTGTATGGCTTAAATTTGTATATTTCTTTTAGGACGTATTATTTACTAATATATTTTATAAATATATCAACGGCAATTGACCTTTTTCTTCATCGTAAATAAACTTCTTTTTTTCTAATTGTTTTGATTTTAATCAATGCCTGACTCAAACTGTATTTTATTTGTGTTAGTTTCCCATGATACCTCTCTCCTCTCAAATATAATATATCATTTTATTCTCGGACAAGCTAATAAGAATTAATTACAGCCTAAAACGCTTTATTTATTAGTTTGGCGTGTAATATTTAAAACCTCATAAAGCACGACAAAACTTCCCGTAATTGGTCGTACACATCCAAGCATCGCAGCAGCACATGTTTTAAATTTCGACTGCATAGAGAGAGAGCCATGAAAAATAGTGTCATTCGAACAACACAGACCCTAGTTTTAAGTGTTGAACTATTCGAGAGGGCGTACCGCCTCTCTGGTATAGTTAGGACTGTTGGCAGACAGTCCTGCTCGTCGCTTCCAGGAACTGTTTTAATTTCTAGTTTCCAGTTGCCTATATCGGTATCCGATCCATCGGGGAACACTCGTGTCATGTTGGCATTCGTTTTGGTGATATATTACCCTGGCGCCTACGTATTTACAATGCTAATATAAATTTCTCGTGACGCTATTGACAGCGTGTCAACTTTTTTCTGGCGGATAGACATGACCTCTAGACGCTGGTTCATCCCTATTAGTTTGTCTTATGACAACGCTGTGAGGATTTAGATTATTGGACAACATATTATAATTTTTAGAGGTCCTAAAACCTTTTGTTCGTGGCATACAACCTGTTAAATTATGTACATTTGGAGCAACAGTGTTCAATATCTATGATAATATAGATTATAATATAAATAGAATAACAGTATGCAAGATCTACAGTCTCTCGTATCTAGGATAACAATAATAACAATAATTGGATAACTTGTATATCGCCGTTTTTGTGAAAAATCACCGCAAGGGCCCTGAACAAATATTATTTGCTAGGGTTTATCATTATTATGTACTAACAGAAACAGAAATATGCTTCCCTGGCAGGTCACTTCAGATTAACACGTTACATTATAAAGTTTTAGCTTGGGAAGATATGATTTTGCACGCACAGGACACAATGTTAGAAAACATTGCAAATTGCATGATATTGCAGTTAGTGTTTAAGTCCTATTTGTCATTGATATTATAGTAATAATATCATTTGGACGATTTATATATCGCCGTTTTTGTGAAAAATCACCTCAAGGACCCTGTACATATACTGCTTGCTAGGGTTTATCTTATTACATTTATTAGAAGGTTATTGGCAAAAGAAGAGTATTTATTTGTTTGAAATATTATTTTTTGAGTTAGAATTCACGACTGGGGTACAGATTTAAAATGACCGAAAAAAGCTAAAAAAAGAAAGATTTTCGATGATAATTATTTGCGTTTACAAATATTTATAGTTATTTACAATGTTACGCACTTGAATTTTTTGTCAATGGCTAGGTAGGTACTGGCAGCCCCAGGTATGAAGTACATAGTGATTAAAACTCGTCAAACAAAATGTAAATTAATAATGATTGAAACGATATGATAGTGTAGCCTTGTTGTATTTACCTTCCATGCAGTTGAATAGATCCGTCAGATCTGCGTATATATTACTATCTTCATATAATCTAGGTACAAGCGAGTGTTTGGAATGCGCAGTCCTGGTGTTGTTACATTTAAACAGGATTTTCAAACGAGTAGTTTTCATATTAAATGAGGTTTATTAGCTTTGATTAGTTTAGATAGATATATGGTTTATTTACATTAACATTCTATAACATTTTGATATTGTGGTACTATATTTTTAACATTGGTAAGTTTCACAAATAATGTTATATTAATGTAGTTAATCGACTAAGTTGGTCCCTAATTGCTGCGGTAACTTGGGGCGTGTTATGGCAAGTAGTCCATTTCGTTTCATGGTAATATAAATTAACGTTATTTAATATAAAAAAATAATAAAAGTAATTTAAAGATACCCGTACCAAAAAAAAAAAATTGATTTCTATAGTAGAATTAAAAATAAATATACTCATTTCAGTCTCATTAAAAACAATACAGAAAAAAGTTAAACGAAGTAGGAATAAATCATTTAAAATTATAATTTCTTCAAATGCTTGATAACTTTGTGGCATCATTATTAATTATATAATTGAAAATACACTTTGTATATACCACTTTACTTAAAATATATAAATATTTCTACATGTTTCGATAGCAATCAGGAATAAATGAATACATATTAATACAGTATTCATTTATTCCTGAAGATGATAGCATTGCTATCGAAACATGTAGAAATATTTATATATTTTAAGTAAAGTGGTATATACAAAATGTATTTTCAATTATATAACATTTAAAATTAATTTACGAATAGACTAATTCAAATAATTGTTTTATGTTTTTATTATTATTTAATGGATACCTGTATTATAATGTCCCTCTTCCATAAGTATCTACTGCACTAAAATAGTTTCATTTGCTTGAATAATAATTTGAATTTAGTTTGGAACGATGCAATTTAGATCTACGTTGTTAGAAGTCGCGCTGAGCCAGATTTTATTTCCGAGGACCCATATTAAAGACGCACTTGGTTAGTTTATACGATTTCCGGAAACATTAGAGCTTCACTTCGGTTTCTATGCCACTTCCCACACGGCGCGGGATCGGTGGAGGCCCGCCATTAAAATGCTCTTTATTCGTCAAGTAAACTCACGCACACAGTCCATACTTTTCAACACTGAAACATATTTAGTTTACTTTTTGCGGTTCAAAGTAACGGAAGATTTGGATTTCCTTTTATCCGTGGAACACCCAATGGATTTGACTGATTTATTTATTTTTATTTTTACGTGAACACCACACTAGAGTCCCAACTGCCCGGAGCCAGTTAGACTGTGGCATTCCCTGCTGGGGTGTGTTGTGATCCTGAAGGGAGTTGGGAGGGGAAGGAGTTAGGAAGAGGAAGGTTGGGAAGCAGCTGACTATTCATATCTGGTCACGAAATGGTGTGCAGAGAGGAGGGACCATCACACAACCGTTTTTTGTATTGCATCACTTTTTTTCATTTGGTTGATCTTTTCTTTCCAGGACGTCCCCGACTTCTTCCATGCACTTGGGTCAAATACATATTCTTCTGACATTCTTTTTTCTGTGAGCGTGCTCGACTCGTCCAAACCATCTTCGCATCCCTTTCTTAATCTTGTTCATTACTCTTATACCGGCCTTGCATTATTTTCGGTTTTCCATATTCATTATCGTGTATAGTTTTACCATACGAACGCCTCATTAATTTTCCGCATAATTTCATCATTTTATGAATTGTTATACTATGGAGAAGGCCAAATACAGCAAACTTCTGTACCCATTGTGTGCGAGATTGATATGATTTTAATTTAATGGGGCCACAAATAAAGTAGGGCAGATGAGAATAGAATGCCACAAGCCAAGGTCCCCGCAAGAAACGGACATCAACGAGCAAATCAGAAAATCGTTGCCCTATGAAATCCGGCGCCGGACAAATTCCGAACAGCACCAGCGACCCCGCTGATAATCTTATCATTTTACTTTCATACTTTTGCCAGTGGCGGTTTTCTCTAGAGGGCGGTCGTGCAGTGAATTCCCAAAGAAAAACCACAGGGAACAAGACTCACTTAGATTATAATAGTGCTACAGTTTGAACAGCGCACTCCTTACTTGCCAGCACAAATTCCTAAACAGCGCACCAATGCTAGTTAAAAATCCACTAACAGGAAATAGGAATACAGCGCCATTCGAATCCCGGAACGCACATATGGAGTTAAAAAACCCAAGGAATATTTCATACAACATAAATACGGTTTCGAACAGTGCCGGAACGTGCGTCATAGCTGAAATTCGTCATTTCGGTACGCGGCGATAGTACTTTTTTTCTTCTTTTCTGTGTTTTTTTCTATTTCATTGTGTGAATGCTGTTAACATTGTTTTAGTTATTTTAAGATTTTATTATTTCTGTTTTTGAAACAGTTAATTCGCAATTTAATTTTGTTTTTAATACAAAAAGTCATATACCGGCTGTCCGCTGGCAGATTTTACACTTTGAACTGAGGTCACGGCGCGTAGGAAGGCGGCACCGGGGGTAGCGGGGTATCACTCGACGCGGGAGTGTTGCGGGTTGTTTAGTAACCATGAGTGGACGGGAGCCCACCGCGCTTTTGTGGTTGAGGCGTATTTCGCGAACGGTAATTCGATCAACGTGGGGAGGCGTCGGTTTTGTTCTCGCTTTGATATCCGAATTGAAGGATGGCCCGCCGAACCAATTAATATGGGCGTGGATACAGGAGTTTAGAGAAACTGGATCAGTCCTAAATGAACCTCGTCTTGGAACTTCAACGACTGTAACTACTCCTGAAAACGCAGAACTTGTGAGAAGAGAAATTTTACAAAATCCACGTAAGTCTGTCCGAAAGATTGCAGCATCAACGAGTATGAAAAATACGTCAGTTCACAAAATTATCCGAAAACAATTAAAATTCCATCCATACAAGCTCCAAATCATCCAGCAGTTGAAAGAAGATGACTACATAACAAGGCAGAATTATGCTAGAGTCGTTCTGGAACGATTTTCTACGCCTACGCGTTTATGTACCATATTTTTAGTGACGAGGCGCATTTTCACATTGGGGGGTACGTTAATAAACAGAAAATGCGTTATTGGAGTGCAAGCAATCCAAAAGAAGCCCATGAAAAGCCTCTCCACAGCCCGAAGACCACAGTTTTGTGTGCCATTTCTGGAAAAGGCATAATTGGACCTTATTTTTTCGGTAGAGGTGAAACCGTTTGGGGCACAACGGTACCGCGCGATGCTGGTCATTTTTTTTACACCGGAGCTGCATCTTAATGTTGATTACAATAACATAACCCATTTTCAGCAGGATGAGGCCACGGCACACACCGCTAGGGACTCAATGACTAAAGTGAGAAAGCTTTTTCCTGGAAAATTGATTAGTCGCATCGGCGACATAGCCTGGCCCCCTAGGTCACCCGATCTGACCCCTTGCGACTTTTTCTTATGGGGATATCTCAAATCTCGCGTATACAGCAATTCGCCATCAGCAATAGAGGCCGGATTAATTTGAGTGGAGTGATTTTTAAAAACTAAAATCCGCATTATTCTTTTGTAAGATAATAAATAAATAACTTTCATTGTATTCATATTTTTATTTTATTTTATTTTTTGAAGTATAAAATCTGCGGACACCATGTATACAAACGATTTTGCATTATCAGAAAAATATAATTTTTATACGTTATCCGCCCCTTTAGTTATTTTTGTGGCAAAATAAATCCTATCACAAATACGAACTTATGCTTTTTTCGTATTACCTTATACTTGTATGTCTTAATTTTTTTCCTTCTAATACGTACCCTTCCACATAAACGTTTGGAATGACGTGACTCCATAAAATATAATATTCGATGAAGAAGAAATCTGCTCATGGAAAGCCGATATTCTTTCCTTTTTTTTAATCGCTTTTATGTTGAATTCCCAATGATTTAGACCATTAACCGCCATTGCTTTGTACCCATTATGTATATGGAATGTTAGGTTAATAAGGTAATAGATAGAGGATATTAGAGGAGGATAGAGCGCTAAAAACTAGGGGTCTAGTAAAGTCGGCTACTAATGCGCGGATCGGTGACATCCGGCACCAGCCGGGGTCCGGCGGACAAATTCTGAACGGCACCCGCGAACCCCGCAGTCAATCTTGTCATTTTACTTTTTTATTTCCTATCGCCGTTCTTATGGGAACTAAAAACAAAGGGGGCTCGGAAAAAACGGCGAGGTGCGTCTCACAATGCATTTTTTCCCGGCACGGTCCCGTAAACGTGCGGCGATGCAACAAATCCGTCCGCAGCGCGCTCCACGTACAGAATCCGAGCATTTTTGTGATTTTTGTCCGGTACAAAAAACCCCCCGACGGGCGGTAAAATTCCGATCCCCCTACGACAATCGATGCGCATGAACGCGCCACATAAAGAACGGGTCTACTGTGCTATGTACTGCCCTACTCGAGGTTTGGGCCTTTATGCTTTTACGACGCCAATCTTAAATACCCGCCCAATAAGAAGACGTCTTTTGTTTTCCGAAGCTATTGTTATTTTTTTTATATGTTTCTGTGTTGGTACAAATTTAGATATTCCCAGACCTCCTAGACAAGATTTATATCTGAGCCAAAACGAGGATTTTATTTTATTATGGAAGGTGCGCGTGCTCCAGACTGCAGACGTCGAATGTGGGTTCCAATAAATATTATGGCCCTATATTAATATTATATGCAATATGAGATCGAGTGTGTTGGGTATCATTTGCCAAATTAAGGTAGACAGACTCACAGCGGGTTCTCGTATTTACTCGTATTACACAGAAAAGGGTATTTTTAAAAATGAAATCGCTAATTTAAGTTGAAAAAATTAAGCAACTATATGCATCGAGGAAATAATTCCGTGATAATTGTGAGAATCCCTTAACCCTTTCAATACCAGTGTTTATTTTTGTGAAACAGGTAACCCCGTATTTTACGTATCACTTATGAAAGACATTCTTTATAATGGATAGAACATATGCCTCGTTTTGGCAACACATAATATTGCTGTCATTTCAAACTCAACATGCGTGTTAGACAGTTTGAACATTATAAGGTAAAAGATATCGCATGTTTCTGTTGAAAATAATAATTATATTGTACATAATAAGTGTGTGTTTAATTTGATGAATAAATATAGTTTCATTAATTGATAAACTAAAGTTCTTAAAAACTTAAGACAAGATTTTTGTGCATAGCGCAAAGGGTAACAATTATTTTTATAAACAATAATTATTAGCCTGAAACACTCATACAAATTGAAAAAAACCTTTCCGAGCAAAGATAAATGTCGCCGACAGGAATCGAACCTGCACCCTTCTGATGTCCGGTCAGATGCTCTACCGTTGAGCTACGTCGGCTTATCGCAAACCCGCCAAGTTAATCAATATATACTAGTGTTCCATTCAATAATTACTGTTTTTATTATATTTTCACCTGTAATATATGTATAATATATATCAACATAGTTTCCATTAAAAAAATGATTTTTCATTTCGTTTTCAGTAAAATCGTTCATGTTCCGGAACTAGCGCGTTAGTTATCGGTAGTTGTTTAAAAAAATATATTTTAACTGTTGAAAAAAATCACAGAATTCTGGAGTGCAGACAAATTTTCAAGGTAGAAAAAGTCTGGTATTGAAAGAGTTAAATCAATTCCGAGATTAATATTCTCGCTAATGCAGTACACGATGGAGTTCTGAAACCATTCCTGTTAGAATTGTAACTGGTAGAGGTTTCGCGACATTTGAATGTAAGCAGTAGAAATAAGATCCCTGTTGTATAATTACATGTTTTTTCTGTATCTGTTTGTACATAATTAGTTAAGAAATATTTGTACAGCGCCCTTGAGGTGATTTTCCACAAAAACGGCGCTATACAAACCATCCAACTATTATTATTATTATTATTACATGCCGAAAAATCATGTATGGCCGTATTACGAATAAGGAGATCACTGGATTAAGGGGTGTTAGGAGAACATTAGACGCGCAAGCGATGAAAAGAAGTTGGCGATTCCTCATAGAGGTATGACGTGATCAAATTAATCGTATACTTAATTGAGATTATTTATTTATAACATTAATAAGAAATTCTTTGTTCCCAACACTGATTAATATATAAATATCAACATGTTTCGGAAGCTAAACCTTTTTTTTATTGTTTATTAAGTTAAAACAAATAATTATTTCACTTTCTTAACTTAACTACATACATATTATATTATTTAACAACATATGTTTAACCCTTTTTTATACTTCTATTATATATATATCATATTACTTAATATTACAATATATCATTTATATATCTTACATATATGTATTTTTTTATATGAATATCGCACAGTCCCAACTGCTCCCAACCCTCTGGAGTCAGTGAGACTATGGCATCCCTAGTTGGGGAATATTGTGAGGCTGAAGGTAATGGGGAAGGGAAGGAGAAAGGGAAGAGGAAGGTGGGGAAATACCTGGCTATTCAGATCTGGTCACGAAACACGGCGAAAAGCCATTTCGAGCAACGTTTCAATTCTGAATGGTGGTCTTTCACCAGGGCGATACTTAGAGTATCTTCCACTCTGGAACGTGCTTACATATTATTCTTATCTTACATATAATTTCTATCTTATTTATTATTATTTTACATTGAGATTGAACTGTTTTTTTTTAAATGGTTTCACTCGATTCTCCGTTTTCTTTGCTTCGCTTATCAGGATACATATTATACTATATATATCCGGATGATGATAATAATGATAATAATAATAATTAGATGATTTCTATAGCGCCGTTTTTGTGAAAAATCATCTCAAGGGCGCTTATGATGAAACAGTCATTTTGTGATGTACCATTATATTTAAAAAAAAAAGATAATAATTTTGTTTAGAATTTATTTTATTTGCTGATGCCGGATGTCGATCCTGCGAGCTCTGGATCTCTAACCCACAGTAAAGTCTATAATAATAATAATCGGACCATTTCTATAGCGCCGCTTTTGTGAAAAATCACCTCAGGGGCGCTATAGTAAACAGTATGCGTTTTCCCATGACATAGAAATTATCCATGCATATTCAAACGACATCCTTTTTTTCGTTTTCATTCAGTCGACAAATGAAGGTTGTTTTTTCCATTGTTTAATAAAAGTTCTATACCATCCTGTCTACTGAATTCTTTCAAATCGTTATAGTTCATACTTCTAGGGGTTATCTGTTCGGTGTTCCTGTCCATGCACAATGTATACGAGTACAACTGACTGTAAAACACTGTTCCATAACACCGTGGCCGCTCATCGTCATTACGTCTCATCAAAGCCTTCAGTCATCCCACCATCTTTATCTGGTGACGATGACGGTTCCCGGTCCATTGTTCGGTGATTGGGCCTGGACGGCCATGATGCAGCGTCTTCGCAGTTCGAAGCCTCTCTCGCACCATTCACCATCGTAATCGTGAGCTTTATGAAGCCACCGAGTAGAAAAATATGCTCTAAAACAATAATGTTTTTGAATTGGTTCCAAAGAGGATTGCAACTTTCGTTATTGTTTTACTCTCCCCAATAATGTGGCAATATACATTATTGGAAAGTATAGTAGATATCTTGCTGTAATTTACCGGATAAATTTTTCGTATTTTGTTTATTCATTTGATTGTTAGTTTTAATCATCCACACTGTTGTGCCTGCCTGTACGTAAAGTTAATAACATGTGTATTCTAACGCGGCATCACGTTCATTGGTCAAATGCACTGTACGTGTAGTTTGTCATTACAGATCGATATCCACTATCTAACTGATTAGCCTGCCCTGTGGGAAATGGAAAATACATTTTCAATCGCATATATGATATCATATCGCATTGTCATTTACAACGTTTACATCACATCCGTCTATCTGTAAACACTGACTTTAAAAAATTACCTATAACATACAAAGTATAACCAAATACTAAACCTAAATCTTCCAAGTACGTATGGTCCTGTATAATATTGTCTGCCTGTACATAAAATTAGTAACACGTATATTTTAACGCGGCATCACGTTCATTGGTCAAATGCATTGTACGTGTAGTTTGTCATTACAGATGTACTGGTGGATGTAATTTGTTAGCCATAAGTTATAATAATAGATTGTCTGTAGTTAAGGATAAGATAGAGCATTGGAAAAAAATATTTGTACATCGCCCTTGAGGTGATTTTTCACAAAAACGGCCCTGTACAAATCATCCAAATATTATTATTATTGTTATGTTGCTTTGAGAATCGAATCCCAAACGTTTTAAAATGTTTAAATGTTATCTGTTTATTTTTTGTTTATCTTACCCAACAAATAAATCAAAAATCAAGTATGCATCAACTAAAAAATCTCATCATGAAATCATCATTTTTCTGCCTGCTATTTTTAGGTCAACTTAGTAAGCGTTGATTTATAATGAATAACTGACTAACTAACCATCACGCCGTTTCCCCGCAAGGGTAGGCAGAGAGAACAGACCGCCAAACAACTCGATCTTGGCATATACTTCTTGCTTCATTCACATTCATACATCGTCTTATACATTCTCTTCTATTATTCCTTCTACATGGCCCGACACAAGTATTTGATTCACTTGATCGTGCCATGTCTTCCTCGGACGTCCCCGGCTTCTTCTTCCATTCACATTCGCGTCATACATTCTTCTTACACTCCTTATAATGACTATTACCTATATTTCTATAAAATATATTTTTCGTATATAATTTCTTCAAAAGTTTGGTATTCACTTTGTAGCGCGATTATTATTAAACGAATTAAAAATTACTTTGTAATCACCACTTTATTAATAATACATATCAACATGTTTCGAAAGCGATGCTCTCCTCTTCAGGAATACGGAAAGGATGTATTAATAAAGTGGTGATTACAAAGTTATTTTTAATTCATTTATATATTTTTTAAATTCAATAAGATAGCGTCTTCATAGCCGGTTGCAAGTTTCGTTTTCCCTAAACGTGTGAGAACGATAACAAGTAGCAATTCGGTGTAATTATGTCCAAGGATCCATCAAAGACAAATTTGGGTACATTATGGGAATCTGTAGAAAATCTTATGTGATGCCTCATCAACCACAAATCTGAGACACGCCAACTGTTACGGGGAATGCCTCGTAAGGCTGATCTGAGTGAGGGTGCGGGGCTGGCGCCGCCGGGCAGTAAAGCCCCCGGGGGGCCCAGACGGGCGCGCGCCCCCGGACCATCTTATCGCCTATCGAGTGTAATCTGTCGTGCAGAGCGGCGCCCCGCTCGCTGTTACATTCCTTTGTTTCTAAATTAGACAGGTAAGCGCTCGTCCAGGGGAGGAGAACCTTACACGGCTTAGACGAGATGTTGCCTTCTTCTGCAGCAGCTGATATGTTTCTATATCGTAAGGGCTGGGCATTGGTGGTCGAAGAAGCTCATTTTGACCCATCGATTGCCTTGGAAGCACCTCCTTCATGGCTGGTCAGGCGTTTGGATGAGCAAAGAGAAAGTTGATTGTATAATTCTGTAAATTGTAACATTTGTTTACTCCAGAATGGATATTGCTAGGCCGTGTATCAATTATGATTATCTTCTATGCACCAATTTTTTTTTTAATTTTCAAAACGTAATTAAAATTATTAGAAAAAATAATTATTGGCTTAAGCTTTTTTGTATAAAATTATAAATTTCAATTATTGATAGCCCTGAACATTTGATTTCTTTCCATGTACCGCGTAAATCAACATCGAGGCATTATTTACCGTATTATTGTGACAACTCTAATACTGTATCATTATTGTATACTCCCTACAAAATTTAGGTAAAAAATCTAAATATATTGTCGACATATTTAACTCGTCGATAACAAAATATAAACAAATCTTTGTAAAATTTATTTCGGGGAGTAGAACAACTATTTTAATTGAATAAATTCCCTAGCTCTGCATCGAACATATTTATTTTCTTATCGTGTTTATTATATTATTCTGACTTATTGGCTACGTAGGTATTATTAGAAAAAAAATCTGTGATTTTAATGTTGACCATTCTCAACATCTCCATTAAATTCTAAATTCTTTTTTGCTTCTGAATATTTATACTTTTGCCATGCCTTTGTTTAGTTATATACTCGTACATATATATGTATTTCTTTAAGAAAATATTTTTTTCTTTTTTTAATATTTTTATTTGAATTTATATTTACGTAGCTCCATTGCTATATAACATATTTATGCCACTGTACTGATTTAAAAAGTTATGCTGGTGAAGCCCAATTTGGGTGTAAATAAATAAATAAATAAATGAATAATTCAGAGCTGGTAGCTAAACGTAGCATAAACATACAAAATACGTAAAACAAAATCAGCATTGAGTAGAAACTGGATGGTAAAATTATCCGCTGCGTGTGTGAATATAGTGCCCTTATCACTATAGCTAGATACCGGAGAAGCCAATGAAAAAAAAAACATTTCTTCAACTGGCCTTACAAAAAATATGTTACAAATACAACTCATTGGAAAAATGTACGAAAACGAATGTGTGAAAAAAAAATCTTATAAATGTACCCAACTGATTTATTGTTTTTCTAAATTCTTATAATATGTATTTTTAAAAATATAGTAATATTTACAACGGAAACAATATTTACAAAATAACCCGTATAATTCTTACAAGTTTTATATACCTCGCGATATTTTTATGAAGTAAGCAAGAAAAATGTAATAATGCTTAGTTTTGAATTCAACAATATACCTATCTATGTCAAGTTCGTTATGTTTTGGCAGTATATACCTTTTTGTAATTTTTTATGTTATCTTCACAAGAGCCCCCCTGTTTGTACATGTAAAGACATGAGAACTATATCACCACCCGTCTGGGCAGCGTTGTGGCAGGGTCAGCGTAGGGGCTGCAGGAGGGGATTAATTAATGCCGGTTTTGAAGACGCTCGGATTATATGAAGGAGGAAAAAGAGATGACGGTAGCTCGTTCCATAAACGAGCCACCTTACACAAAAATGAGTCGGAGAAACGATCCGTTCTCATGAAGTCGGTATCAACTGTGAACGTGTGTTACGTTCGTCTCCATCTAGTTTTGCGTGCGTGCACTTGTGCACAGGGGATCAATGCTGTTTGTTCCTTCGAGCAGACTCCATTGAAATACCTTTAGAATATACTCATTATAACTACACTGCGTCTGTGCATTAGAGATGGTAATCAGTCTACTCGTAATATGCAAAATCAATGTTCTTTGTCAATCAGAGTGGAAGATACTCTCAGCATCGCCCTGGTGAAAAACCACCATTTAGAATTGAAACGTTGCTTGAAATGGCTTTTAGCCGTATTTGGTGACCAGATCTGAATAGCCAGGTATTTTCCCTTTTACCCACCTTCCTCTCCCCCTCCCCAATACCTTCAGCCTCAAAACATTCCCAAATTGGGAATGCCATAGTCTCACTGGCTCCAGACGGTTGGGACCAGTTTGGGACTCTTGTGTGATATTCATATATATAAAAAAAAAATCACCGACCATGCGAACATTTGTTTAAAAAATCTGTTGTATCTACATAATTGAAATTATTTTTCCATGAGGTTGGTGGCTTATTTGCTAGCTACATCATCAACACACAAAGATAACAATAAACAAAGAATGAAATAAGTTTGCAAATAAACCTTTTTGTTTATATTGATGGCTTCATCCTTATTTATGCGTCTATTTTTTTACGGTTGGCTGTTTCCCAAAACATAATAGGCTTGTAAATAATTTGCAAATAATCTATTGTCTGCTAATCACGACAGCGAGTGTTTGGACAGTGGGCAGCCGGGAAGCCTGGCTTGAGCCGGGCTATGGGCTATTGGGCTATCAGCCTATCAGCAGACGATCTCAAGAATGTCAGTCACCGGAAATAGGACTGGAATTAAAACCACCGAGTATTGTGAAAGCAAGACCGAGCACTTCACATCGTTATGGATATTTTATTCTCGCCCATATTTCCTCTCATATGAAAATGTAATGACTGGAATATATATTATCATTATGCTAACTTTTTACGTTTTTGCTCCCGTGCTTTTACCCTTTTAACACAACGACTCGTGTTAAATGTGTCCTCGGGGTGTTTTTGGATATTTTTTTCGTGTTTGAAAATACCTATGGCGAGATGTACCGCCGCCCACGCACTTTTTCCTCACTCTGTTTTTATAGGGGTGTGGAAATTTTCAACACAGCATTCAGCGAACCTACCTAAATCTTTTTGCTTAATGAACACACCAATGCACTTATCATATAGGTTGTATGTAAACATCTCATTTTAGCTATCGTGAAAAAATAGGTCCAAAAATTGTCGCTACCACTTTTTATTTACATAATTTATGGTCCCTACAAATTGGGTGAAACGCGTCCTTTAGGTTCTCTCACTGATTCATAACTTGCGGTGTATTTTTTTGCTTGTTTTCTACGGCAAGAATCCTGCCCCGAGACGTTCCCCGGCCTTACACATCACCCCAACCAAAACAATATATCAGTTGGCCTAATATACATTTTTTTGTCCGTCGAGAAAGTTGAACATTGTTGGGATTTTTTGGCAAATTTCTCGGGTAACGAATTACTTTGTGGATTCTTTTGACAACATTTTTTTTTGCCTGTCAGACATAATGAATCACGTTACACGTACAATGGGCCTTCTCTATTTACTGCATCGCCCGAGTTGAAGCTAACGAACAAACCGTCTAATCCGAGAGTGTTGTGAAGCCTTGTTAACATCGAATACAAATTATTCGCTTTTTATAACTCGATGATTTATAAGTGTCGCCGACTTGGCCGCCTTCGCGCTCTTTCCACAAATACTTACTTATTTGCGTATTCATTGTTGAATGGATTAGTACGCATTTTGTTATAATAAGTTGTTCTTAATAACAGCGACTAATAACCTCACACCCCGACAACACTTTAATGAGTTTCTTTATTATTAGTTGTTAAATAAATGCGTATGAAATATAGGAGGCCGCATTATTTAATCTTACCATCTTATCTCCAACAAAAATTCCAACACATTTGATGTTTCCTGATGATTATTATCAATTTATGTGAGATCATGATCATTAATTGGGATTCATAAATTAGAAATATTATTTTAGTGTTTAAGAATGTGAATTGTTAGTGTCAACAAAAGTAATAAACATTATTTTAATCCTTTGAAATAAGAAAACACACAATACGTATTTATTTATTTAACTTAAAATAGTTATAATAATGATAATATTTTGATGATTTTTATATAGCGCCGTTTTTGTGAATAGCGCTGTACATATACATAAATTATTTTTATTAATATAGTATATACATATAAACATATATCTTACACAAAACTTTTTTTGCAAATTAAGTCGCAATCTGCAATTAAAAATAAAAATAACAAATCAAAAATTACACTTCACATATTTCGTCACTTCTTTCATAAATTTGAACAGATTATCTATCCTTTTATTTTTTATTGGTATTTTTTTGAAGATCTTTACCGCTCTATGCAGTAATGAGTTCCGTGATTTTGATTTCTTTTGAAAGAAGTCTTATTTTTTTTGTTCTTGTAGGGTGGTTATGTTTGTGTTGATGAATATTATATAATTATTTTTCGCAAAAATTAAAAAACCGTTTAATTTATTTTATTTATTCAAGTTTGCCAGTATTAGGTAGGTAGATACTAATTTTATAGCCAAAATTTGGTTCGTCATTAGTACTACTATTATAAACGTATCATAAAGCCTTTTCATTAGCTTGGGGTGATTTTTCAATAAACCATTGCAATTTTCCATATTTATATTCTCAATCATATTAACATACTAGCTTTTCATTACTCTGCAGTTATACGGTATTTATTTTTACTAACAGATTAAAACCCGCTGCCGCGAGTTTTTGCTGCTTTTTTGACATCGCACACCCCTCGCTGATTAAACAGAACAGTTTTAAGCACACGTAAATAGAACAGAGTATGTTCATCAGAGTGTGGTATGAATTGAATTGTTGACTCTTTTGGCATATGAGGGGAAATTACCATTTCTACTATTCGCGTCTACACGGCGATTGACATAGGACTCTAGGACATTACTATTGTAAGATGTGAGTAAGACAGTTGTATTCCATTCAAATAATCCGTATACTCAATATACTGCATAGGTTCTTATATGGAAAACTATGCTACGACATATTTTTATTTATTTAAGAAATCACTTACAGGTGTGTACTTAAATTGACCCGGTTACTTACATACTGTCCAACAAATCGCATAAATAACTGAGTAAACTCAGTCCTTAATATTTTTCAATTAATATTTTTTTCTCGTTATTATCTTTAGAAAGGATTTGGCTAATAATATTTTAAAACGAAACGTATCTTGCCTCCTACATTTCCTAAAAATAATTCCTCCCCATATCTCTATAGCTTCACAATAGAATGGAAACTGTTACGGGTAATACACGTAACCTAACAGGAGTTTATGATAATAATAAAAATAGAATTGGTGTTCTACAAAATAAATACTTTTGGTTAGATATTATTTTGGGGTTTAGGTATTATTACGTTCTAATGAAGAGTGTTCAAACCATTAAACTATTGTTTTCTTCCCAAAAACTATTACTGTCGATTTTTTCACCCTTTATATTTGTATAATTTTTTCTTCATTATCTACTAGAACAGCGTGATAATTTGTCATTCGACAAATTGTTCAAGACCTCGAGGGACGAGTAACAATAAGATCCCTCCGAGTTATGGTTTACTTATGCAGATGGTTATTTGTTTTCCGTGACACAGTTTCCCCGTGGCCCTCCCTGTCGGGGCTCTGCGAGTAAAGCGAGTACCTCCCGGGTGATCCCGTGACGAACCTCCGCCAGATCTTATAATCAATCTTGCCTCATTATCCCTCCACTGCTGAATTTCAATTAACAAGGGCCCGGCCGCATGTCGGCCCTTCCTGCCGGGAACTAGGGATGCAAATCCGGAGATGTTTTGGAGAATCCGTATTTTAGAATTTCTTGACACCCAAAATCCGGATATCCGGATAAAATCCTAATTGCAGGTAGTAACACTTTAAATTATTATTTTTTTTCATATAGTAGAACATACTAGATCCTTTGGAAATTCAAAAAGGTGCCACTCATCAAGCACCCTACTATCTATCTAATATTTTTCTTATGTTTAACATTTGTAGGTACTAAATCTTGTATTTGTACATAATTGGAATATTTGTTTATTGGATATACAACATTATTATTACAAATTCACCTATCCAAGTCTTAAAAATATCTAAATATTAAGTAGGTTTATATCACATGCCTTTTGGACGATTTCATTTCGTAGGACATTGGAATTGCATATGCGTATTTTTACAATTTCATATTAAAAAATCCGTAAAACGATTTTCAATATCCGGATAATCCGAATTGCAATCTCTATCGGGACCTTGTGGCTATGGCGGCGGACCGCGGGCCCGA
Source organism: Halesus radiatus (assembly GCA_022606495.2). Lineage (NCBI taxonomy): Eukaryota > Metazoa > Arthropoda > Insecta > Trichoptera > Limnephilidae > Halesus > Halesus radiatus. Next base: position 32,492 of record JAHDVE020000502.1, on the reverse strand, counting down.
GGAAGTTCTGCTGGCCGGCCGTGTGTACTCGATACGGGGTAGTGAGTACCCGGCCTAACCCCGCCGCAGGTCGGGGGTTGAGCAAATTTGCATGGATCGTCGCCTTTGCCTTTGTAGGCCGAGTTTTAGATCCAAGATTGTGACGGATAATTGCAAAACAACCCTGCCAGTAAGAAACTACCTCCCCGGTATCTCCAATCCAACTATATGATAGTAATAATATTTTTGGAATTTTGTAATCTTATAATAGTTGGATGATTTGTATATCGCCGTTTTTGTGAAAAATCACCTCAAGGGCGCTATAATGGAACAGAATTATTCCGGACTGCAACCTGCTGGGTTAAGATTGCCATGATGATAGCCAACTTCCAATGGGAGTGTGCACCAGATATTTTTGACAGAGTTACGATATTTCATTCAATATTAATATTTCATTTCCTGGAATATGGAAAAACTATTATGAATCCTCATTACTATAAATATGGAAATATTGTTGGAACTGTTAATGATAATAATATTATAATATGAGTGGTTTTTTAATATGTTCAATTATTGAAGATAATATTAACAACTCTTTAATGAAGCACGACACCTAAAAGACACTGAAAAGAAAAAGGTAATGGTAGCAGCCGGGACTCGAACCCAGGACCTTAGTGCAATCCCACGCATCCTATAGAGAGTATTACACGCATAGTAATATCAATAAATATAAAGTTTATTAAAGCATAAATAAAAAAAATAAAACACGAAAAACATAAGATGTAAATAAAATAAAATAAAAATAATTTTTAAAATTTCTAAGAATGTTTCCTTTTAAATGTGGTCTACATAAGACGTCAATTAAGACATCAAAGACCAAAATATTCCTTTACAAATTACAATGTAATTTATTTTTTGCAAATTTTATCACATAACATAATATGTTTTTAAAATCCACAATTCCATTCAATTTGTACTTGAATATATGACACGTATGTTCTTCCCTGCTTAGACACACCTCATGATTACACGAATTCCCTTGCAATTAAACTCATTAGTGCATACTGTATTGTTTATTTGTAGGCACATCCCAACATCTCGATTGTTCAACATAACAATAAATACATATTTTGTTGATTTTTTTTTATGTTCAATTTTAATCTCATAATTATCACAGTGTGTCCAATTATTGTGTATAATATTTGTTGGGGTTTGTAGTTTGCATTATTCCGTAATATTGTCGTGTTTGGCCTTCGGTACATGGGTAATAAAGAGCATATTTGCTTGTTATCTCTGCGGATCGTCACTCGTCATGTGTGTGGCAGCGGTGTGCTGTTGCGTTATGATGTAGCAATATTCCGTTTGATAATGATGTCCCTTTATCTGGAATCATAGACACGTATTCTGAAAACACCGGGGCGCAGTTTTGTAAATGAAGTCTCTTAGGTTAGTCAATCAATAATACAATAAATAATATTGATACATCCTTTTGAAAGTTCGGCTCTAACCGCTTTATCAACTGTTAATTCCAAATTCGGACATTGTGCGTAGGTACCTATATAAAAATGGATAAGAACAAGTTATGGCTTTGTACGGTCGCAGGTCATACTTTCACTAGATAACACGATTTTTTGGCAAGGTATTATGTCCCCCTTTTCTCTTTCATTTTAACCTAATGTGTTTTTTTTTTGTTTTTTTTTTTATTTGGGAGGCGGGTATGGGTACTGCCGCCCAGGGAACCATTTATTGGAGAACCAACACCTCTGCCACAAGTCATCCCAAGTGGTTCGCTACGTTTTGTGACATAGCACTGGTGCCCGGGTTCATAGGGTAAGATTTATCCAGAGAGATGCATCTGCCCACCAGTTGCGTGGCGGGCCGGATTGAGGGAGGCCGGTTGAGAGAGACCCCTTGACTTCTCTAGCCGGACTCTCACCACCCATCGCCTTAGTATAATACGTTCGTCACTCCTGAATACACCGACCCCCAGATTCCTATCCATCCTCTTACTTTTTCCATCCCGGAACTACCTCTCCTTAGAAATACCCTCCACACAGCATCCCCAACGATGACAGGCCCCGAGGGAAATTATTTTCCTCAAAGCCTCATATGTGGAATTATTGTAAAAGATAGACAAACGTTCCCAGGGATCCGATTCCGGTTCTTTTTAAGGATAAGATATTGTCCTTACTCTTAGCATTAAAGACATTTTGCTTAATTGCGGTTCCTATTCCATTTCAATGACAATACATTTTAAAGGAGTCTGTGGTTTAATTATCACGTTCTTACGAAAAATTATAGGTGCAGCACACATACTTAGCCCGCGTGTTTATTATAATTTCGGAGATTTTGGACTTTTGCCACAGGTACTTACACAGGTACATCACAATTTCGTTAAATAGTTTCATTTAATACCACTATTATTCGACAAATAACTCATTAATAATGTTTAAAATCAATACTTACCTTAATGTTGTCTTTTTATTTTGTTGAAACTAGGCAAATATCGATATTTTTAAAGGATGTGATTTGCTGAATACAGCTGTCATCCGAAAGAACCGGGACCACAGTTAAGCAAGAAGTCGTTAAGCCTAAGGAAAAGGACACCTACCTTATTCTTAAAAAGAACCGGAATCGGACCCGACAATATGTGAATTCCTCGTACTACAATCATAAGCGGAAAATATTGCTTGTGCAATAATGAGAACATTGCTTACTATTGGTCATCAGAAACAGGCAGCCGCCTAGTATAGTGATCTAATGTATCTACTCCATGTAAATGTCTCCGTTAAATATCATGTGTTTTATAAATAAATAAATGCATTGACAACGTGTCATCAATAGGCAGAGCGTTGACAGGCGTTCCGCCCTATGATTCCGTTGTAATTCTATGTTTCTTGGTCATAAACAAATCGATGTCTTAGTTCAATAGGGAACTAACTCAAATTCCCTCATTTTGAGAAAACTTGGATTTGATTTTTTTTCATAAAGACATCGCTTCGATGTAAAGTTATTTTGTCCACCTATAACATAACAATAGATGGAACATGTAAGTAATTTATCAACCTATCATATCATCGGTGTAAATGGCTACATTTTTTAAGTTCCAAACGGAATTTTTTTACATGTTTCTCCATTGAACTAAGAATGTGCTGATTTCATTATAATTCCATAAATAATTTATCAGACTACATAATTAGGACGAATTAGACTTATTTTTTTATAGAAATATCATTAACTCAAAACCCAGAAATTTTGAGTTATTTCCCTATTGAACTAAGGTATCGAAATCGGATATACCGGACATGGTATTGAATCATAGTATTACCATTTGATTCGGGAAAAGGAAAAAGGTTTTGTTTTACTATTTACTTGTCGGGATGTCCTGTATATTTTTTTTTTCGATTTTTTTTAATGAAAACAAACATCCTCCAGTGGTTACGAATAACCTGACAATATGTTTTTTGAAGATCTTCTTCCAACTTCCATCATTCTAAGCGAAACATGTTGGTATTGCAATGAGCTAGGACTTATATAGCAGAGAATCGAACACTGGACCACTCGACTAGTAATCGGTCAATTTTTAAATGTCTGTTATCTATAGATATACTACATGCTTTGTAATTTTTTTATGAATATGCACCTAAGGAGTACTATAGGACTGTAGTATTAAGAATAAGCTGGAATGTATGTAATATGTTAAGAATGTAAAAGTAGCACTGTAGGATACCACTGAATGGAGTTATTTAATCATTTTTAAGTTTATTTATAGTAAAGCGCACTTGAAGTGAAACAACACAAAACTGCGCTATATAAATGCTTTGATATTATTATTATTATTATATTTACTTTGGATATTAATCTTTGGAACGCCGAGCGCCCGCGATCTAATATCTCCGTAGCGTGCCGAGGGTAAATTTACGCTTTTATTTTCGTAATAACTTTCTCGTGTTTTGCAAAATTATGTTTTTTTTGTGAATTGTACCGTTTTACCAGACAATTTGTTTATCTTTATTTTTTTTTATATAAAAATGAATGTTTGTCTGTCTGTCTGTCTGTCCTCGCTTTCTCGAAAATTACTCTACCAGTTTCGCTGAAAATAGCACAGTTTGCTATTATTAGTGCCGAGAAGGTTTAGAGAGTAGTTAGAATGAAATCCAATATGTGAAACTGTTGATATAACGTTTTAAAATGAGTGTGAATAACATTGAACCCGCCATGTCGTATTGAGGTTAGTCCATAAATATACCTCTCTGGATAGCCATATATTACATATTCAAAAGACGAAGGTTTCTTCGAGTAGAATATTTTCAAAATGGAAAACTCAAGTAGCTACCTATTTAAGAACTCTATTATGGAATGAAATAAAATTCTCGAATGAATGTTTCTTTGTTTCATTGTTTAGATATAGTAATAGTCGTCACAAGGCATTACTTTCGCTTTCAAATCAATTATGGCATCCGAACGACAAGCAAGAATTCACAAATTCATCACTTCATACCAAAAAAAAATCCTAAGTAAAGCCGGTATACATCAGCTAGTGTATTCATAAAAAATGTAGATATGTATCAGTAGTTTCTCCAGAATAGCTATTTACATTCAGAGAAATGATTTTTTGACATTGCCAATCGGATACGCCGGCGTTCAACAGTTAGAAATTTTACGTTCTGTTGGGTAATTGCAGCCTACTAAAAGTTGATTGTTGTTTCATAATGTTTTTTCCTTTATATTCTTTTAGTATGAATAAAAATAAAGACCGGAGTGTCGTGAAAATCGGAAAACAAGTAATAGCGAATTTTAATGGCGTCGAATAAATTAACATTTTCATATTTTAGGTCATTTCGTTTTCTAATTAGCGCTAGTTGATAACAATTTCACTATTTAAGATTTGAATTAATTTTTCAATTCAAATCATGGACAACATTTATTTTTCTTTTAAAGTTGTAAAAAATGTTTTGGTTTTTAAATCGTCATCGAAAGGTCGGACCCCGTACAATAATAATAATCACTGTCGTGCTCCGGCTTGACATCAACTTGCTGATCGTCCGCTTGTTTGATGCCATAGTTCGTATTACAGCGACCATTGTCGAAACAATAGCATGCATCGCCGTGCATTGGGCAATACATTCTGAAAATTAATTCATTGTATTGCCTCCTGTGATACTGTTAGGTGCGAATGGACGTGGGGCGTTATATAACCAATTAGGTGTTCGATATTGAACTAACATGGTTTGACTCATCTTCTTCTCTATGAGCTTTGGACATAGGCCTCCGTCAATTTGTTTGGTTTCTGTCCTACTCTAAGTAGAAAGAGAAAATTGGGGAAGTACTTGGCTATTTATATCTGGTCACCAAACACGGTTAAAACCATTTTGCAAACGAGCAATTTTTTTTATTCTGATCGTTAGTCTCTTCCAGCAGGGATACTGATACGGATATCTGGCACCCTGGTACCTACGTGATTATTAATGCTAATGATGGAAAAAAAATTCAAATTTTTTCACACTATTTTGAAAGAAAGCCGACATGATATTTTCATTATTTTTTTCATTTACATTAAAGTTGTTCTAATTAATAGATATACCAACAGATGGCACTGATTTCTGCATTTGCTGGCATTGCTGAAAAGCACTGCTTTTTTAATACTTGCACAAATAAATCGTCTCTCACCCTTGATGCGCATTGCGGATACTTGTACGTTTTTATATATAGAATAGAGTCAACATTTGAATATGATGTGTACGTCATTTTTCATAATTAGTTCCTGCCTTTGATACGTTTGTACGGCCGGTGTAGTGCGCGACCCGCTGCGTTGCGTGGATGGTGCTTCGCGCGTATTTTGGAAAGTAAAGATTGACGTCTTGCAATATTTTTATGAATTTGATTAGAATTAATGTTTTCATGCAACTATCTGGGGTAGCCAGTGCTTATGTGCCTATATAGACAACACGCCTCTGGGTACCTACATACCTATGTGTTATTAATTATTGCTATACTTGGCCCGAACATAAAATGATAATCATTCCCATTTGGAATGTACTCGTATTGGGTTAGCATTTGATAGGATCTGTCAACGATATCTGGCGTGAGGACCGTGATGTGTGTGATCTACGCTATCAGATCTGCGTATATATTCTGTTACTCGGAATGATTGTACACTGTTAAAGTGATAGGTGCAGTAAATTTCCCTTATCCGTTGAAGTTTTCAGTTCTCGTTAACGGAATATTTATACAAGGCAGATGTTTTATCCGTGTCGAATCCATTAGCAAAGCAAAGCAATCAGATAAATGCGTACCGCATAAGGCAGATATCCAGTATCTACTTACCACGCCATACACAGTGCGATCCAATTAATCCTGTTTATAACTCGATTAAGCGAGAAATGGCTGTAATTCATCACACTAAGCAGAATTCAGCTGCATCATCAGCCTACTTGACATTTTGATGATCAGACCATTGGTTTGCTAGTGCCGAATCATTATCATATTTCAGTAGTTGTTTTCTGGGCTTCGACCATTTGGTTTGGGTAAATCCACTGGGCAGATGTGATATATGATCATTTTACCACGTCATTTTGCCAAATTCGATCGATCTCCAATTTTCTCTCTGCCTTGATTCCTCTTTGTGCGCGTAATTTCGCAGAGCCAAAGCAATAATAATTAATGTGCCGTTTTATTGGCGACCCGCGGATATCGTTGATCACTCCGACCGTAAGGTTTACTGGGGGTAGTGTAGTGTACCATTGTAGGCTCTGTAAGGGGGTTGGGTGGTGGTGTGGAGAATCGGACGGAGGGAGAATTATGCTGATCGCCGATGACAGTAATGGTATTGTACGCCGGGGGCTAGCAGACCAACCCCGATGCAAATTAACCCACAGTCCGTCGCTTTCGATCGCGTAATGGGCCCGTGGCACGAAGCCGCGATTATGCGAATATTCACGCAGTTCTGTTCAAAAATATTATTCTACGAGTTGTGTATTTTCCCGCACTAAGCGCGATTTGATTATTAACACAGTTACCTCGAGTGTTAATGGTAATTCGCATTTCTCTTATACCTTACCTCCCCAGTTAATCCATAAAAGTCCATGTTATTTGGGTAATAGAACGAGCCAGTCCGTGTCCGGTCGGTGCTCGGTTAATCCGGCGCGGCGCAGGAGAGCAAGACACCCCCACAACTCAGGGCGGACGATGTTCAATTAAAAGTGCCGTTTTACATCCCCGCGGCGGTCCTTTTCCCGCTCTTTAATATTTCCCGAGGGACCCGTATAATATATCCGGATTAACACACGGACAAGCTACATAATTCCTTCGCCACTGTGATCTTTGCAGTGACTTGGAACGAGCCGAACTTTTGACCGTAAATTGTGACGAACCGCAACAGGTGACTGCTGGCTGCTCGCGCTGACAAGTCATAACTTCTCTATAAAACGGATAATTTATGCCCAGGATCTCGGTCCCAGCCGCCTAATTATCGGTCTATTACGGGATTCACGTGGAAGTCGCTCCTGAAGAGCGGGAGCCGATGCGAGTCGTATGGGAATGTCTGCGAGCGAGCGTTTAAGTGAATAGTCCGTGTAAATATCGTTGTTTTACACGGCCCGGACTCGCCCGTGGAATTCTGGGACATCCATCTTAGAGACAGCGAGGCCAGATTAGCTTATTTTCATTTCAACAACCCGAAGATTATCTCGGCTCGTAATTAATAGTTGAACATTTATTTACACCGTGTAAATAATGCCTGCAGCGAGTTCTCTGATATTTTGTCATTTATTTTGCTCCTATTTCTGGCACGCTCCTGCCCGTGAGATATTTGCAACACTTATTTTAAAAGATTGCATATTGTTGATTTAACCCGTGCGGAAACATGTTTCAATATCGTATCGGTAAATACATCTAATTTGAAACTACAATATTTATTCTTCCGATGCGAAATCTCATCAGAAATCAACCGATAAAAGCAGTTGAAATGTCTCACTAAATTAAATACCAATTATTTTTTATTGTCTCTCGTTGTAAGCAGAGATTTGTATCGCAGTATAAATCATTCTATTCTGTCGATAGCCTTTTAGCTTATATTTGAGTAATGATAAATGATGAAGTAGTTATCGCCCATAGCCAAGAAGCTCCTCGTCTCGCTCAGCTCCGCTTCCAGCTCCCAGCTTCCACCTCCCAGCGTACTAACTAACTAACTCCACCAACGGAAGCCGTTCAAACTTGTTTATTTTAATTAAACATTCCAATTTGCTCCGTCTAAATTATTCATCGTACCCTCAACGGATATTTTATTTACTTGTTTCCTTTTTCTTTTCTGGGTCCATTTATTGACCTCAATAAGCACGGTGGTTAATTTCATAACAAGCAACTCAGAAGACACTGTATACATTTTGATTAAACTTTATCTAATTCATGAAAACTCGCTGTTTTGTTGTTCTTCAGGTACACATTTTGAGATGGAAGCGTATAGATTATTCATCGACATTAAGAAACTTATTTGAACCGCAATTTCGGAGCAATCCGAAGTTTTCTTGGATTATCTTAAATTAATTATCTTGAATAATTACACTTTTCATTGGTATGTACTAATCTCAGCAGGGTTGAGATAAATTTCATTGAAATATCTCCAAGTAAATGGACAGTGCTTCTCTTCTTCGAGAGTCGTATTATCTAGTCTCTACCACCGGCTGTCTTATCCGCCGTTCAAAGATATCAACACAACGAGGATAGCTGCCTATGAAACGAATTACTGGCTGACTAATAGCCTACTCCTGTTGCCGGGCAATAGTCGTGTACGGTGTACGGGATGACGTTAAAATAGCCTTCTTTCATTCCGTCTCTCCATTCGCCGTCCAATTAATTGACATATCCTGCATCATTCAATCCCGATCCCAAGCTGCGGCTGCGGCTGCCAGTCGTCGTGATGCAAATTTCTATCTTGGTCCTGATCGCGTGCGGGGGAAGCGGGAGGATCGTCCACCGGGAAGACGAGTATGGTAATGGAGGGTTCGCTGTGATTGGTAAGTGGCGTGTCGGGGGCATGTTAGACGCGCGTAACTTAACTCCTCCACTCGGCTAATGGATTATTCATCTCGGGCATTAAAAAATTAACTGTCGCCTTCAATTATCCGTGTTCCCGCGTTCCTAATTTTCGGATGCCCGCGCTATATTCGATCCGGGCGGGGCTGTGCGTCGTAACGGTAACGCAACGCAACGTTATGTCTCGGGAACCGTTAACCAGGAAGTAAACCACAAATTTCCCAAATAACATAATGCTGTTTTTTCCAATTGAATTATGTTTACATTGGTGAGAAATGATAACTGTGACATACTGTCTCCGAAGAGGTATCTAAGCAATTAGCGCCCTTGAGGTGATTTTTCACAAAAACGGCGCTATACAAGTCATCCAACTATTAGGAAAGTGAAAGAAATTTACATTTATTTTTAATGAATAAAAATTCTTTCACTTTCCTGTCAAATTTTCTATTAGCGTTGTTTTATTTACTCGAATGTCTACAACGATACATCTTCGTAATTATGTTTTTTTAAAACGAAAGACAGACATTCCCGCGTTAGGAATTACCTGCCAATATTTGAAATTCTCCTACTACCATCACACTAAGCGGAGGAATTGAGTCGCGATGGAGGACTTAGCCAGCCGAGGAATTGAACTCACGACGCCTGGTTGGGAACACGACGCATTACCAACTCAGTCACTGACCGGTCAATGGTCACTGATTCAATACACGTAGATCCCTTTTCTTTTTTTGGTTTTTTAAGGCGGAAGATTTTACTTCTCTTCCAACATGGCGCAAAAATATGATACAATGGGCGCTTCCAGGTCTGGGTGTTGTGATTTCAATTACCAAGTTTTACATTTCCATACAGGACACTTGATAAACAAATATACAGTAATCCAGCATAACTAGCCAATTTTATTCAATGTTTTGTAATAATTTCTTATTAACATTTTTGATTAATTACTTACCTACTCCAATCAATTTTTTTTTATGTTTATAGTTTGTTTATTCTTACATTATTATGTTCTATGTTTATAATTTGTCTACTTGAAGTTATTATTTTTTTTGTACTTTGTATTTTCTTGATGAGGAAAGCTTCGCTTTCGAAATATGTTGATATGTTTATATTAATGAAGTGGTGATTACAAAGTAATTTTTAATTAATTTATTAATATACAATAAACTGATGAATACTCTGCGGTTGGTTCGTAACGCTTGTTAGCCGTAATAACGGTATAACGCGCCTATCCCCAGCCCTTAACCAGAAGTGGGGACGTAACTTTTCTTAATGTTTGTTTGCGGACGTGAATGAATAAGTTAGTTTAATCCTCGCTGATGATCGAGTATTTTTCACTCTGTCTTTTGATGCCTTGAGTTATGTTTGATGGGAATAAATTACTTTATTTATTTTGACGCCGCGCTCGCTACTTATAAACGTCTTAGTTTTTTCCCCCTTTTTATTTACTGCTTCGGAGTTCACATGAGTTTATCTATGTCTTAAACATGCACCGTTTATATTATTTGGAGACCCGACTGTTTCAAATCCCCTGCATCAACTCACTTTAATATACCCATCGTACATTGCCTCCTACTTTAGTTAAAATATAATCTTCTGATATCTGAATTTGAGTCATCATGTTTAAGTTTGCAACCGTGATTCGTGAGTGTGAGAAATTACCTTCATTCTTGTGCAATAAATTGCTTTTAAATGTATGAAAATACGAACCAATTTTTTTCTTTGAAATTTACTAAAAATTGGACGAAAATTGACGTGTTATAAGTCAAAATCCGGCATTTACTGTTGACTCTCGACTGTTTTAATACATCGAGTTGTTTTCTCTTTTTTTTTGGTCCATGCATTACTTGATTACATTCGTGTATTTTAAAATTCTGAAACAGTGCTAAATCACCTTTGACATATTGAGGCTAGAAATAATTATTGCTAAACTTGATTATGATCGCTCAAATACTCCACTCCCAAAAATGTACATAAGCTCTACACTTTTCTGCTCCACATTAAACCGTGCCAAAACAAAAAATCAGCGTGATTACGATTTTATTTTTGTCAAATGTATATTTATTTGGTTGAATAGACAATTCGGCACAGTGATAAATCGGTACACTTTTTGAAAAGTGATATAATATTAATTTTAATGATGTTTGTTTATTTCAGCTGAACAAAGCGGTGAGTGCAGTGCTTTGTCTGCCGTATAAAAGCATGCATCTAAATAATGTCCATGATATGAAATTGAATACAAAATGAAAGGGTTGACGTATGTAGCACTTGTACTACGGTGGCTTGGGGGAAATTCTCCATCTATACTGTAGCGGTGCGCCCTGCCACTGGGCGACGGCCAGGACAAGAGTGTTTTCCGATCTCCGGTAGCGCTGACTCGTCCCGGCTACTCTGTGACAGTTCAAAGCATCGAACCCATTCCACTTTCCCTCTGCGAACATCTGCGAATATATAAAGTCATGAATAAAAACTTGGACTAGGTTAGTGTGATTTGATTGAAAAACCTTTGTAACTATCTCTATTTAGGTTAGGTTTTTGGGCTAGTTTCTTTTATGATTTTTGACTTTAGAACACTGCCGATTTGTCATGGAACCATTTATTTGATCAACTTTTTATGCTATCAAATATTGTACATAGTTACTTGGATGCATTTTTTGGAGCAATACATTCTGACCCTGATAAATATCTTTAAGCACTTCCAAATAAAAGAACATCCAAACGACTTGTTTACTCGTGACATTGCCGATGTGAACCGTGTCCGCTCGCTCTTCCGCAAAAATCTCGAAGACTCTTGTTGCCGGCTGATGGACGTCGCGACTCGTGAATAATTGGCGGAATCTAATGCAGTTTTCCGCGTGTCACGTGGGTTGTCACACGGCGCGCGATAATGACCGTATTGAGCCTGGGCCGGGGTCGGGAGGGGGGCGGGGCGGTGGGCGGGCGGTGTCAGTCGCAGTGAGTGATGCCCGCTGGCGGTACATAAATCCTCCGCAGACGGGAGCGGCCCCTCCCGTTCCCGGCGCTCACATATTTTACCCCGTGTCGGGTGGCCATAGGAAATGTGCTCGCGGAGAATCGAATAAGATGTGCAAATACGAGGATTTAAGACTTTCTATCCTCTTTATCTGCCTTGTGAAAATGCTAATAACCACATTCAACAAAGCCATGAATTTCATCAACCTTTAAAGAAGGAACTCCAGATCGTCAATGTGCTGTCGAGAGACTGTCTCCTTTAGATATTTTATGTAAGCATGACAGTCCAGATGAGCCAAGGCAAAGGTATGTTGTTATCATTTCTGCTGACGCGACGCACGGTCTGGGCGAAGCATGCAGCCAACTCTCGGATTTCAGACAGCTTCAAAGGAGACTATGCATCTGGGCATCTATCTAAGGCATACAGCAAACCTTATATCAGAAAGCTTCAAAGGAGATTATGCATCTGGGCATGCATCCAGCAAACCCTATATCAGAAAGCTTCAAAGGAGACTATGCATCTGGGCAGGCATCTGGCAAACCCTATTTCAGAAAGCTTCAAAGGAGATGATGCATCTGGGCATGCATCCAGCAAACCCTATATCAGAAAGCTTCAAAGGAGATTATGCATCTGGGCATGCATCCAGCAAACCCTATATCAGAAAGCTTCAAAGGAGACTATGCATCTGGGCAGGCATCTGGCAAACCCTATTTCAGAAAGCTTCAAAGGAGACTATGTATCTGGGCATATGGCTATAGCATCCAGCAAAACCTATTTCTGAAAGCTTCAAAGGAGACTATGCATCTGGGCATCTGACCAAGCCATGCAGCAAAACCTATTTCAGAAAGCTTCAAAGGAGTCAATGCATCTGGGCATTTGGTTAAGGCATTCAGGAAGCCTTATTTCAGACAGTTTCAACGAACTTTGCAGGAATCGCAGGTCATCTATGTGTCATCAGAAAATTGTGTGGTAGATAAAGACTTCTTCGTTAGACGTAACATGACAGTCTATATATACTGGAGCAGAGCTTTGCTGCTTTCTGTCCTCTTTGCCTTTTCTATTTTATTGATTCTTACGTTTAATGGGAAAAATGGGTTATGTTGTAAACTCTTGGATTTCATAAACCTTCAAAGGAGTCTTTGGAAGTTGACGAGCTGCTTTTGGAAAGGCTTGTTCGTTAGATCTTATGTAAACGTTATTGTAAAGTCGACACCGGTGCATAGTCGAGAAACATACGAAACGTGCGCCCAACATTTGTACACGGTTGACATTTGTCGCATAAGAACGGGTGGGAGTCGCTTGTACGACTCGTTCTTGTATTCAAAAGCTCGACTGTAGAATGATTTGCCGGCCTCTGTGTTTCCTCCGTCCTCCAATATGGGTCACTTTTTTATGTTTTTTTTTATTTTTATTTAAAAAAAAAAAATAATAATGATATCCTCACTGGGATTTCCCGTGCTGAGGAGTTCATTTACAAAATATTAAATTAAATTAAAATGATGTGATTTCTCAAAAAAAATGTTTGTAAAGTGAGTTTTTTTATGTGCAGTTCGGTGTTAGTCTGTATTTGATGTTAATATATTTTCTTTTTCAGATCTCCCTATGTAACGTATCCAGCATTTATTTTAATTTTTAAATTTATTATTATTCTGAGTTTTGAAGGAGATTGGGATTTTGTAGTAGAGTTTAGTACCAAGACCCAGGTTTGCTCCGTTCTATCCTCAAGTGGTGCCTACAGGTGTTTGTTGCGGTTTCGGAATGGTTGGTGCCTACTTCTAAAGCTTGAAAGTGAATATTGTCTTTTTTTATGTCACCACACCCCACTGTTGCCATAAGGTTGGTGCCATAATACTCTCGTATTTTTAATTAAATCTCTATTAAGCCTTTATGGTGTCATTGTGTCAATCGTGTGGTTACCCTTTAGTTTTGTCGTGATACCTCCCTAACTTTACTTTAGTACCACCAATTCAATTATTCTTATAATCGCTAATGGTAGAATATAGTAATTAGTTCCGACATGCGTATTTAGGTCTGACGAAATCCACTTTATTCCATATATCACGTAAGCGACGGACCGTTCAAAGTAGTTCAAACAACACTTTTTCTTCTTGGTAAATATAAAAAAAAACATTGTGCCATGCTTAGATCATGTTCGACGAGTTCCGTGGAAGAACGAGTTCTTTGGTTCTCAGCCCACAAGTCACAGTTCTAAATTTTTTTTTTTAAGTTTTGGTCCGTATTGACATGCAGAACGAAATTGAAAAAGTTAAATGACATTTGTTGCTTGGCTCTTTAGCTATGTTTTGTATTAAAATCTGACCAGCCAGGTATCTCGTCTCCGAACATTCCCCAACAGAGATTTCTCAGTTCCATCGGCTCTAAGCAGAAGTCTTGTGAGTCATCACGAAAAAATAATACAAAAATTTTCCTTCGACCGTACAATAAATATATCGCATTATTACCGTGTCATATTTTTTTGACTGTTAAATAAATGTTTCATAGCCCCATAGTTCACTGACAAAAATTGTGTATAAATTTCTCACCTCTCGAGTGTTTTTCCTGATCTTAAGTTGTAATTATTACTTGTAGATCTTATGAAAAATATACACTTTGTGGTATTTTATCAAAAGAAAAACTACAAACGATTTATCTACATGGGTAGTTGGGAAAATGTATAAGGATTCCAATGACTGTAAGCTTTTAAGTCCTGAAGGGAATATGTACCTCCTGGAATTTTAGGCAAAACGCTCGTCGATTCCTTCACTGGTTTTAAAGATGCGCATGTGTTCAAATATTTTGGTAGGTATTTCGTAGAATTCAAAAGATTGTAAATTGAGGATATTCGTCACTGCAAACCTTAGACATTTTCCTAACTACCCGTATAGAATTTATACATAAATTATTTATTGTGTTGCTTATGTTAGTAACCTGCAAAGTGATATAGCGTCTTATTTGGGAGCTCGTCCTTAAGTTATAATTCACTATCAAGAGCGATGATGAAGGTCATAAAGTAATCGTCGTTACTCTGTTACTCCTAGTAAGAAGAAGCAACCCTGAAGCGAGTCCCCCAAATATATTTTCCTCCGTCAAAAGAGATCAGCATTCTCAACTCTTTCCGTGATTTTTAATTTATAGGCTCCCGAGTCGCCCGCAAGACCAATTTATCGTCTTCAAAATATGTCATTAATTTAAGCCGTCTCGGCAGCGCTCCCTTCCGATTACCTATTCAATGTGTCTCCGCGATGTATTTATTTGTAATTCTGCAACCGCCCCCGATGTTTCTCCACTGATTGAGCGAAAGACGAATTATCGGTGGGCCGTTGTCCGGAGCCGTCCTGTTTAGAATCTCGACTGTATGGTACTGCCGCTGAGAGCTCCGTTGCCACATATCTTTCTGTTATACACGTATGTTATAAGAAAGACGGAGACGTTACGACGGAGTTATCGGCGGTATGTCTTTACACGCGCTAAGCATTTGTTTGCCCGGTGGCGGAGTGCCCACCCTTCGAGTCCCGAATCTTTGTTATATATATGGACACGGAAGCAGATAATGCTCGAAGGTTTATAAGATGGACAAAAGAATTATACTAATTATTAATTATTTACTAATCCATGTATCACAGTATCATTTTAATTATAAGTATTTTTGATCTAATGTTATTGTTTGTTTCAAACAATCAAAATTTTGTGAAATTAGTAAAACGCTCGTATAGTAGATTCAGTGCAACAAACGCAGCCAAAAAGTACCTTTCTATAGTCTGAAATGTCAAAGTTGTAAATAACAGCAACTGTATACATAATTCATTCTTCTTTTCTCACGAAATTTTCACTAAACAAAAGCCTTCATTAACTTACTGGAGAGATATTTAAACCTTGCTACACCATTGTGTTATTCATCAGAAATATCTTCAGCATTAACAGCGACAGTGTTTTTATCTGAAGAGTAACAATCACCCATCCACGTCAAAATTTTCTCGACATATTCAATCCATCCAAAGGTCCAAGATTTACAACCCTGGGCCAGATCGAGGACTTGCTGGCTTACTTATCTTCTCCTAAATTATATAATTTCAACATTTTCTTGCTGTCTTGTTGGTATTGATACTTGTATATTCCACCTATTTATCCGTCTCGGTGTATAGTTGCATATCACACTGGGAAATTTTAGCATCTAAGGGGAAAAACAATTTTCGGGCATCACATCTCTGCTAGGTACTACTCGCGATTAGTGGGTTGGTTGGTTGGCCGTGACGTACGGCGCGAGCGTCCGCGGCCGTTTATAATTCCTACGCGGGTTGGTTGCGCCGCACAGCCGGCTTATTCAAATTGCACTTAATCCTGACTACTGTTTCTAAATCTCACAATAATTTAAAGCTTCCCAGCGAACCTCTTTGCGTTTAATTTACGGCTTAGGCTGCACAACTGAAATTCGGAATAATTATATTGTCTCGCGCTATTGTGTATTTATTCCGCGCGTTTAGAGACGGGTAGATAGTAGATGGTACAGCCGAGCTATTTGCATACTTAATTCAGTCGGTGTTACACGCTGCCAGATCATCCTTTCTCCTGAAAGAGTTCGGGTACAATACGGAGCATTTAAATACAACAAATATATCCTGTTTGTTTAATGGTCTCCGCTAATTTAACAGCCGCCATTAATTACCGTTATTTATCTGAAGTTAGTTTAGTCTGGCTGGCTGGATGATACTCTGATACGGTAAGACACTGTGATGATCGACTCATTAAGCGGCTATCGGAGTGGCATCGCGTATCACTCTGTGTGTGACCGTTACCCGGTACTCGGTGTACTCGCGGCCGCTCGGTGGCTCGTGAAATTTCCCCGTATTATACGCAGCACGGCTTCGAGTCCGCACCGACGACCAAACAAACTTCTGATTCAATATTAATTATTATCGCTGCACCGTTTGGAGGCATTATGCGAAATAATTTCAAAATATTTTGATATGTATCCGTCGGATTCTCGGCGGGCACTGGGCCGTGTGTATTTTGGTCAGAACCGGGGAAGACAATAGACTGAGCGTAATGCATGCCACTCTGTTCATCCATCCGGTCTTTCTTATCTTTCAGCCGCACATCATCATTTACCGTTCGGGATTCCAGTATCGTTTAACTCCTAATATGTTTATTTTCTCATGTCTTGTTAATACGTTTTGATTTTGTCCTGTTACTGAGACTTAATACTTTGGTTGATTTTTGGGTTGCCGATCCATATGGTATTCATTCCTCATTCTTGAGCCAAATAAAGTGTAGCCTCTACACAACTCTCCGATTATGAACACTGCAATGCTCTCCGAAATGTTGACTTAAGAAAGTAACACGGCTTGACAAATGGTGAGACAACCAGGGGTCCTATTCCGTTCCTTTTAAAGATAGAACATTATCCTTATCCTTATACATAGAGACTTTTTACTTAACTATGGTTCTGGTTCACTCGGATGATAGCTGTAATTCACCGAATTACAATTTATAAAAATATCGATTTTTGCGTAGTTTTTTAACCAAAGAAAAACACAATATTATCGTAAGTATTGATTTTAAAAATTATTAATGAGGTACTTGTCGAATAATAATGCTATTAAATTAACCAATTTAACGAAATTATGTAAAAGTACCTATGGCAGAAGCCCGAAATGTCAGATAAAAATAGTTTAAATTCTAAAAGTTATAATAAAGTACACGTATAAAATAAATAATAATAAACTGCACGTGCTAAGTATGTGCGATGCACAACATGATCATCGAACCACAAACTCCTCTAAAAATGTATTTTCATTGACATGGAATAGGAACCGCAGTAAGCAAAATGTCTTTAACCCTAAGCATAAGGACAATGTCTTATCCTTAAAAAGAACCGGAAACGGCCTTAACATCCAAAGTTTATAATGATGGTAGTACGAGGAATTCAATTCTTACCAGGTATTGGTAACGTGGGGATTTGTGCTTTTTTTCAAGGCACTATCGAGAATCTAAATCACGTTCATTTCTTCACTAGTTATTAATTAACGGATCATACGGTCATACTGTACCGTTTTTCTTATTATTTGCGTCATTTCTCGAAGGTGCAGGCCCTTCATGTTTCACGGCGCGCCTTGCCGTGTCTGTCAGCGCCTTATAGGGCGCACTTACACGAACCGCGAGGATTATTCCCCTGTGGCCGGCCCATGAGAAGCAACCTGCCTTCTCTTGACCTTTTTCCCAGCTGATTTTAGTCCTTGTAGTAAAAAAACTACCATCAACTGATTGATTTATTTCATTTGAGATTGATTCTTTCTCACTCTGATTGATATACTTTTCATTACGGCTCTCGCATACAGATAAAATACACCCCGCTCAAAACTGTCCCATTCTGCAGTATTCGTCACAATAGCTTCATTGTCTTGGCAATAATACTCATCATTTGGTTGTTTGGCCCATCTCTTGGAGTATATATTGTTACTCCAAGGCCCATCTACATGTTGTTCTTTTCACTCTTGGGGTCTTTGTTCTTCTACGTTTCTCGTCACGTTGCAAGCATTTACATCAGTGGTGAAAAATCCGCGTCCCGCGAGCCCTTTCGTATAGCCCACGTAGCAAAATAAAATTTCAAAAAGTTCAAGATTTATTATATTCAAGATTACCTCTAACCTAGAAAAAATTTTTCAACGTGCATATATTAGAATATTTAGAATCAGCTACTCAAAATAACAAGCTTATTTTCGGAATTATGAAAATCGACAGCATTTTATTGAACTTGCTGTTACCGTTTTACAGAATACAAAAAAGTTACCCTTCCCATTTTTTTTTTCAAAACCCTGACTTATAAATTTTCTGTTTTTAAATGATTTGTGATGTGGTATCAAAAGATATAACATTAACTTATTATGATTTCATATATTTGGGATAGGTAGGTACCTAGTTAAATTATTGGTTTATTGTTCATCATCTTTATGGAATGTGTGGGACTACACTAACCTCCCCACATAACCATCCTCACATATATAAATTATTATAATATAATTATTATTACTATTGGCTCCGAATGTTTGGGACTCTTGATACCACCGACTGCAAAATGAACCTTGTCGAATTGTAGGTACCCTACTCCTGCGGCTCGCGAACATTATCGAACATGGAAAAATTTACCCTCCGGCTTAAAAGGTTGTGTATCGCTGATCTACATACACAATTCCTTTTTATTGTTCAAGGTGTATTCAATACTTCATTCAAATCCATTCTTCTAAATTTTACTGTATTGAGTTGCCCTTTTTAACATTTTCTAGTTACTAATAAATTGTGTATTTCGCAAAGGGGTACCTACAGTAAGTAGTAGGTATAAGCAAGGGTAAACTATAGCTTTGCGGGTGTTGATAATCACCATTCATCTTAAAACCCCGGACGTCTTAGATTTACCCAATGGAGTTAGACTTTCTCAAAATGTTGTTTATCTTTATCAATTTTATTGCCGGTTAGATTATTTACCAACGGGCCATATTTGCCATGTTAACGCGTCGGTTCTCGTCCGATCACCAAAGCAACATCGAATATATATATATATATATATGTTTTTTTAAATTTTAGTTTTTAGTCCTCGATTTTCTTAGGGTAGGCACAGATTTTTAGCCTCTTGGACTGCACGCTATGGTACGAGTACATACAGTTTGACATCAATGTTACTGACGATTTTAAAACAGGATAATATTTCAGAAAATGTTAACTGAGATTTTCCGAATAAACAAACAAAAAAAGTATGTCGTTTCTACCAAATGTTTGATATATATTTTCTTGAAAGCTTCGCGTTATGCCCCACCCCCGGGCGTTTGCCGCCCCACCCGCCCGTCCTCCCGTGCTTATAGAGTCCCAATTAGGCCCGCGGTCCCGGGGGTTTCATTGTTTTCTAAATTTGAAGGTCTTTTCGGGCCCCGGCAGCCACCAATTAGCCAGGCATAATGAACATGTTTTATATATCTCCCTCGGGCGAGGCCCTTGTGCGCGCGCTCCCAAACATTTACACGGGCCGAGGTGAGGGAGACACGGAGCAGGGCTGGGCCGACCAGGGATTTCCTGAATCCACGATCTATCATACGCTTCCACTGCCTTGCATTGGTTCGACTGCTAATATTTTCATGCAGCCAATCTGGAACGTGTAAACGAGAACGCGCAAGCGTTATCCGATCTCCCGAGTCTCATAAATGGCCCTGACCATCACTTTGTAGTTTGCTAACTAGCAATACTATAAATAATTTTTCTGTAAATTCCATAAGGGTGGTTAGGAAATGTATAAGTTTTCCAAGGAAAAAAATCCTCAAATTCTATGAAATACATATCAAAATGTCTGAAAATAGGCACGATTGAAAACGAGTGTCGGCAATTTAGAACGTTTTACCTAAAATTCCAGTACGTATTTGATATAGAATTTAAAAGAATACCGTTTGAAATTTTTTGTTTTTTTTATCCTTCAACATTATCCTAATTACCCGTATAGAATTTACAGATAAATCGTTCGTGGCATTTCTTGCGTTAGCAGACTATAAAGCGTGTATTTTTGGGTGCTGACTGTTAAGAACAATTCTCCATATTATCTATTTCTATAATAATAACATATATCGCTGTGTGTTTGTGAAAATCAGTTGCGGGTTTTTTCTTCGGCCTTGGGATAGATTGGTGCAGATACCTGTATTATAAAACCTTACAGGTATTAAAGAATAACATACAATTTTTTTCTTTATACTGTTTTGACGATCGGCACCTAAAAATACGTAAGTTTGCAGGTTGCTAACCCATGAAATACTACGAATGATGTATCTGTTAATTCTATGCTGGTAATTATGAAAGTGTATAGCGTTTCAAAAAACAATAATCCTCAAACTGTAATCTTTTAAAATCTATATGAAATACGTACTAAAAATATAGATAAAATCTTTAAAATTGTTTTCGCTGATTTTCAACTACACCTATTTTCAGACATTTTGGAACGTAAGAATTTAAGGATACAGTTTGAGGATTTGTATCTCTCGAAACCTTACACATTTAGACAAATTATTTATGGTATTGTTTGAGTTAGCAACCTCCATACTGCTGTTTAGGGCCATTTTTGAGGCTGGTCCTTAATAATACTTTATGATTGAATGTATGAGAAAAAAAATAACATTTTTACTAAACCTACAAATCATTTGCACCTGAACCTTACTCCACGTCTTCTATATGAACAACTTTTAATAGTCTTACATATTGTCTTACCTTTGCCTATTTTTTGCAATATGTGTTAATATTACAAGGATGGGATTGAAGTAGCAATAAGTAGAAAATGACTACTACAGAATACGTTTTTAAGCGGGAAACTGCCTGCATGTCATTTTTTTTACTTTTGAAAGTCCTTTACTCAGTAATACATTAAATATTATTTTCTATAATTTTATAACAGGCAGAGGAGTAACCCTGCTCCCTAGCAGTCTCCATACCGGAGGCATTTCATAGGAATTTATTAAGTTTAACGTGCCAAATAATACTTTGTTATATTTATCGAGTATATTAGCTTGCTCTAAACGTCTTATCTAATTATTTCCAGTCTCGGCATCCGTTGTGTTGTTTCACGAATGCTTTCCTGGGAAAACGAGGCGGAAACGCAGTACATGCTGTATGTATAACCTCTGCCTACAGCATCTCTAGGGATCTCTTAGAATGATTCGAGAAGAATTTTCGCCATGTTGCCCAAACGTATGTTTTCCCTGTTTTTTTTCTCTTCCGAATTCGCATATGCAGGTACATATTTATATATTGTTCACTGTACAGTTCGTAAAAGAAACTTGCAACATCTGTTTTTTTTCCGTCCATCCCTTATTTCATCGTCCATTTATTTAATTATTTTACTTTAAGGGTCATCTTTCAAAATTGACCCTAAACATCACTTTGTAGGTTATTAACTCAGGCAATACTACAAATGGTTTTCTTAACGACTGCTTAAATAAGCATGTGAAAATACAAAATAAGAATGACAGTTTAAAATATAAAATTA
Source organism: Halesus radiatus (assembly GCA_022606495.2). Taxonomy (NCBI): domain Eukaryota; kingdom Metazoa; phylum Arthropoda; class Insecta; order Trichoptera; family Limnephilidae; genus Halesus; species Halesus radiatus. Next base: position 10,497 of record JAHDVE020000502.1, on the reverse strand, counting down.
TGTGATAATTATTATATTTTGTGAACTATTTTATATTTTAGAGTTTTTTCGTTTGATGTCATCTAATTAGATACGTCTTTTGTGTCGTGTTTAGTGCTTTTTTTAAAGAGGAACGGCTGCGCTGCCTGTTTCATGCATAACTTCATTTTGGATTTGAGGCCAAAATACCCATCCAAACTGAACGATATATTTTTTTAATTAAAGGTTTAGTAAATATCTAGTACACGTGAGAAGTATTTTATCTATTTTTGTTTTTAATTGTAATTTAAAATCTGAAAATAGGTGCAGTTTGAAAACTAATGAAGTCATTTTTTGAATACCTAAAATTCCAGTACGTAAGTTCATATAGAATATTTACCACGTATTTCTGACCGTCCTACGTAAAACATATAGAGGACGGTCAAAAAAAATGTCCTTTTTTCGGGATGATTTTGATAAATGTTAATATATTGAGATAAATGTTATTCTATATAATTTATTTTTATCGTATTGCGTTATAATATTATCATTTTTTCGAATTAATAAATCTCCTCTCCCCCTTAAACCCTAACGGTCACTATTCCACAGTAAATATTTATTTGAACAGATTGTTTACTCAGATGTTTACTTATATTTACATTACATTATTATATTAATCGAATAACTATGCAAATAGTACCCACCTTATTGTTTATTATTGCGTAAACCTGTATTAGAAACATAACCTCTTATCCATACGAATTGTACATCCAAAGATCTGGCAGTATGTAAGTACACTTAATTAATTCAGCCAAGATTCATTTCCTTACGTCGCTCTGCGCACCTACTACTGGCTACTGGTACTACGATTGCAATATTATATCCCTGTAAGTGCTGTTCCCGGGGCTCGTACATCAGCCGACTGATTCGGTTGGCCCGAGTCCAACGAAAAAGGAGAACGTTTTCAACACTTTATTATATCCCGAGTGTATTATCATTTTGGCTTGCAAACAAATTTGCCCAGTAGATGAGATAAAGGTAGATTCGTTATAATACTTGTGATGGTTAAAACTCTTGTGCAGAGAGATTTCTATGCATTATTTTCATATTCGTGTAAACCTCAAAAAAAATATTTCCCGATCTAAAAAAAAAGAGTCAAATAGTTTATGTCCTCCCATTTTATCATTAAAAAATACATATTTTCGTTCGTTTACGCAGAAGGGACATCTATTATGTAATTATTAGTATGTCCATTTCTTTTCTCATAAACGCAGATCGACACCTATCTATCTATCGACAGTCTATCACCATCAACGCGTGCTTCAAATAAATCCATTTGCTTACCGGCTAATATCTCCGCCATTTTCCAGTGCCTCCGTATTTTTTTTATCGTTATGTAGTTAACAAAGTGAGTAAATATTTTTTGTAAAAATAATAGAGTACGAGTATATGCGTCAATTTTTTTAATCGATTCTTTATAATACACTTCCTAAAATCGACGAAATCGCGTATACTCGTATAAGGCCTTAACTGCCAACTTTCGCTCGTTTCTCATATTTTATTATAAAGTACATGTATATATTGTTTTCTTTAATTTACTTCAATAGAGTTATAAATAATTTATGAAATTAATAAGAAGTACTTTGTTTGCACAACTGCACTGTTTAATATATAAATATCAACATGTTTCGGAAGCGAGGCTGTTCTCGTCTTTTGCTTTCTTATCAATTTTATTAATAATGACGCCACAAAATAATTATACGTCTATTGAAGAAATTATAAATAATTTGGCTTTTTTCTAGTGATATTCCTTTTATGTGGCCCCTTCTGCTGTGAATTTCTGGGAACGCAAATGTTTAATCTCATAACGTTATTTTCATCGTGAATTGAGAGATTAGAGACCCAGATTGTGAGGCGGATACCGTACCTGCCATAGGTCACCCCAAGTAGTTCGCTGCGTTTGGTGACTTTGCAGGGGTGAGGTTTGTCCAGGTCTTGGCGGTGGATGCGTCTACCCACTGCTTGGCAGGCCGGATAGGGAAGGGCCAGTATACGGAGACTAATGCACACTCTCGACCCATCGCCTCGAACTGCAGTGGGAGGGATGGATTCATACGTCCGCACTCCTGAACCCGCTGATCCCCAGATTCCTACCCACCCGTCATACCTTTCTCCTTCCCAGAACTTCCTTTCCTCCCTTGCCTCCTGTGTGGAACAAAGGGTTTGTGCCATTGATCTTCGAAGTTAATAAGTAAATATAACGGTCAACAGAAAAGACAAGTTTGTAAAAAGCATTAACTTTGTGGCTCGCCATAATTTACAATAAAAAACACATAAATTTGTTGTAGACCACTTTTATTTTATTAAAACTCTACCGGTTTCGGAAGCACCCTTCCTTCATCAGGACAATATTAAAACTAACTTATGATATAGAATATTGACAAGACATATAAATTTTAGGTGTTGGAGTGGGGGGTAAGCAAATGGGTAGGGGTAATTGTAGGATTTCCGGGAAGAACAGAGCGATTTATTGGAAAAATATTAAGAATGGGACTAAAAGATAAGTTAATTTGGTTATTTAAAATACTAGCATTATTATTCAGGGATTTTCTAATTTTGAGTGCTTCTAAGTTATCCATTTTTTGCTTTTATTGTTACGGTGAAGAATTGTAATCCCTGTGTCCTTGTTAAAAGTGTGATCTTTGGAAATTAGATGATTGGCGATTACGATTTTTTCTAAAATATTTAAAAAAAATGTGTCAACCCATAAAACGGTTAAAAAGTCATGCAACCACTAGAATATCTATATGTGTATCATGCACTTATACATTATTATACATACATATATATATCATAAATATGGTACACTTACTATGTATCATGTTTTTTTTTTGTTAACCTTGAACCTTTATTTCTTTCTGTGCACAAAATCATTTAAATGAAAAAATATGTAAAAGCCCATTGGGGCGTTAATAATTGATAAATAAATATGATAAAGTGGATTTTATGTAAACAAACGTCTTGTGTAGGGCTAGCTGATTCTTTAATAGTGACCATCTTCTAACCCCGTACAAATCTCAAGATCTTCCAACAATTGAATTTAAGAGTCACCTCTGGGCTGGAGCTCCAAAATACCTGATAAACCTGCTTGATTCTGTGCAAAGGAGGGCGGTACCTCACGCAATGTAGTTATGCTGAGTCTGTTCTACAGGTATTTTAATGGAACGTGCTCGAAGCTGTATTAATCCCCAGTGCACCGGTGCACGTACGCGAAACTCATGGACACGAGTGGAGCGCCCGTTCACAGTTCATGCCGGCTTCCTGAGAACGATATCATAATGAGATTTAAATAGTAACTGCAATATCGTGCAATGTGCAGTGTTTTCTAATATTGGGTTCTGTGCGTGCAAAATCATATCTTCTCAAGCTTAAACTTTATAATATATGGTAATGTGTTAATTTCGAGTGACCTGCCAGGTAAGTATGTTTCTGTATCTGTTTGCACATTATAAGATAAGCCCCAGCAATTAATATTTCTACAGCGCCCTTAAGGTGATTTTTCACAAAAACGACGCTATACAAATCACACATTACAATTTACAAATAAATCATAACATTTTTTTATTATTAGCGGGTCGATTCTCCGGCTCATTTTTGTGTAAGGCGGCTGTGGAACGACCTACCGGAATCTGTTTCACATAATCCGGGCCTCTTCAAGACCCGCATTAATAAATCCCTTCATACAACCCCTACGTGGACCTGCCTCGCAACGCTGCCCAGCCGAGTTGTGATATATTTCCGCTATCTTTATACCGTACAGACAGGGGCGCTATTATGAGATGTAAAAAAAATTAAATAAAAGTTTTTAAAAAATGAAACAGCTGTCATATTCTCAAAATAAACCAAAATTATTCCAAAGTACTTTTAATTTGAAGCAATCGCATTGAAAGTGATTCAAATGTCCCGACGCTAAACGACGGAGGCCCAGGAATGCGAGACAACGAAAACAAGAAAAACAACCCCTTTTCATTCTCCATTGAGCTTTGCAAACAACCCACGTATCATTGCGACCCACCCCTTTATTACATCTGCACATTTTTGAAACCGTATCCCCTTACTCTTTGCCATTTTGACTTGTTGCGATAAATTTTAATTAAACCCGCAAAGTCCGATGTTATTTCCTAACAAAATATCATTAAATTTATACCGTATTAACGCAAACATCGGTACAAACTTGGTCAAGTAAGAAGGGTCAGTGTATTGTTTATTGGGAAGGGACGGCTGAAGTAAGGGCGAATGTTAAACGGGATTATACACAGGGTTAAAAACTCTGCATCCCTTGTTCGGCCCTAATTGTAATTAACAGTCCTTTCAGGTGTACAATTTAATGCGCCCTAGGTTGTGCGGTATGTTTTCCGCAAAAAAAAACGTTATTCATTACGTACGTACCTACTAATGTATATATTTACGCCATATTTCATGATGGTGCTCCCACGTGTGCTAATTATTGTGTATTAATGGCAAAAATATTTTCTGCGTTATTAATCTATATATATATAAATTAATGTTTGTCTGTGTGTCCTCGATTTTCTCGAAAAGTACTCGATCGGTTTGCTGAAAATAGCATGGTTTGTTATTATTAAAGTCAGAAAGGTATAGAGAATAGTTTGTCTGAAATCCAATATGTAAAACTGTTGCTATAGCGTTTTAAAATTAGTATGAAAAACCTTGAACCCGCCATGTTGTATGGAGGTTAGTCCATAGATATACCACTGGTTAGCCACAGATTACATACTCAAGAGAAGGTTTGTTTGGGTAGAATATTTTCAAAAAGGAAACCTACTCAAGAATTTTAATATTTAGATATGTTTTGAAAAAAAATATGTTTGGAATGAATTTTTTTTTCAGTTGATGTTTCTTTGTTTCATTGTTTAGAGAATAATAGTCGTAACAAGGCATTACTTTCGCTGTCAAATTAATTATGGCACCTGAACGACAAGCCAGAATCGACAACTTCATAACCTTATTTTAAAAAGAAAACAAATCTTATCAAGGCCGGGTACACATCAGCTAGTTTGTTATAAATTATTAATGTTAATAAACAAAAGTATTTTTTAGACACCTCGGTAAAGCATGAGTGTGTTTTCAAGAGTCAGCACTCTAAATGGCGCTCAAAGCAATTATCTAAATTTGTAATACGAACAATAATAGTAATGATTTATCTGTAAATTCTTTACGGTCAGTTAAAAAAAATATATAATGTTTCCTGTAAATAAAATTCTTGCACTGTTTTTTTAACATTATATGAAATACATACTAAAATGTTTAAAATAGGTGCAGTTTGAAAAGTGGCGAAGGTCTTTTCGAACGTTTTACCTAAAGTTCCAATATCTATTTCATATAAAACTTGAAAGCTTACAGTTTAAAAGCTTTTTCCACTGGAAGACACCTTAAACGTTTTCCTAATTATCCGTGTCGAATTTACATATAAATCATCTGTAGTATTGCTTGCTTTAGCCGACTACAAAATGTGTATTTTTAAGTGCTGGGCTTTAATAAGAACTGTACCTATATATGAATTCCTGTAAAGGTAGCTGACTTAGCTTCATAAAGTTCATTAACTAACACGGACCTTTAAGCTATTAAATTTGTAGGTTTTATTTACAACATAGTTTAGAGACCAAATCACTTCGATTTATACGATATTTTGTTATTTTGTCATTAGATAATTGGTGGAACGGGCCATAGCGTCAGGTTCCTACCAGGTGTCGCAGGTTCAACCCTCTGCTAGCTAGGTTCTCCAGTATTTCACAAGAAATGTTTTCCGTTTATTATTATGGTAGTAGGAGGAATTAAAATATTGTCTGGTTATTCGTAACCTGGGAATTTCCATCTTTCTTAAAAGAAGAGTATTGTTTGTAACTTTTTCTAAAGCTTCCTCGGGTTCCACAAAATCATTGATATGTAACTTTCCGTAAGTATTACTTTTAGTGTTATTATCTCAGCATCACTAATTAAGTTCTAAAACACCACAACACTACATGTTCTTATGCATCACTATTAATATATTTTAATTAATTGAATCTTTTGAGGAAAACTTCAATTTCGTATTCAGAATTCAAAAAGTTCAGATGTAGTGCGCGCCGCAAATTGGGTTGGATAAAAAGCCCCCACAAGCCCGGGACCTGTGGTGCTGTAGGCCCGCGGCGGCGGCGTGTTCCGCGCCCCTCGCCCCTTCTGCCCGGGGCCGCCCCAAGCTTTCAGGTGGCTCCGCACGTCCGCACGCCGCAACCAAGAAAAGAAAATATCACATACACCCGGCACTACGCAAAAAGGCAACGCGCATAACCCTCACCTCAAAACTGCTAAATATTGAGTCTTTAGCATTTTGATGATTATCCTTCTGCTGATGCTCTTAGTCTAAGCCCTTTTCGCTTGGGGTTCAGGTTGGTTACCTTGTGGTAAAAGGAGCCCCGGGCCTCGGTTGGCCCTAGAATTGCTATTTTCTCTTACCGCATTTAGAAACAGTGAAGTATCCTACGGATGATGCTTTATTCGCTTTTAACTTTGATGTAAAAATACATCTCAAAGGTCGTCAACTCTAACCTTTTTTATTTTCCCTTATTAACCTGTAGTCTTTAGAAGCAAATTGTAGGAATAACATTGTTAGTTTTTTTTTGAATAATGCTTTTACTTGCGTTCTGCATATTACATAATGATATATTATTAGCCAAGTGTTTTTAATTGCGCATCATTAAAATACGAGTGTGACCTTTTTTTCATATATGAGTATATTTACGCATCTACGGGTTATTTCAGTCATAAATTAATTATAAACGGTCTTCAATTATTTCTGATAGTTGGAATTATTTTTTCGCGTAATTATTTTATTTGCCTACTGTTTATTTCACACATTTCTATATAGTTAACCAATATTCTTTAATTGCATATTATCAGACCGTTCATGTTTTGCATAATATATTATTTCCTTCTGTTTATTTTGCATACATGCCTGCAGTTTAATATACAGTACAATTAAAATAGGGTTTTATACATGACAAAATTGCTTCATTCATGAAACATTGGTCATACATTCATCTTGGTAGTAGAAATGAAGATCTGCCGTCCGCTCAAATTAAAGAGGTGGAACGACCTTCTAGGGAGTCGGAGTGATTTTTCACAAAAAAATCGCTGTGAAAATCATCCAATTATTGTTACTGTTTTCATTTTCTCTTTCATTTGTTAGAGTGTGAATATTATTATAGTCTGTAATTTTTTGATTATCTAATACATTAACATTCATATTGAATTTATTTGTGATAACCAGATCAATCAATGTTTTAGAGGTATTATAATAATAATAATAATAATTGGATTACTTCTATAGCGCCGTTTTCGTGGGAAAATAACCTCAAGGGCGCAACTATATTATTAGTAATTCGTGTAAAATTATTGACTCGTAGTTTTATCCCAGCAGGTTTTTCAGTATTTTTGTTTTATATTTGTATATATTTCAGTATTTTTTTTTATATTTGTATATATTTCAGTCTGTTTTGTATATATTTGATTTTGGTTTAACATTTATATTGAATTCTCCAACTATAATGTTGATACACTCTAACAAATGAGCGTTGTATGAATGTGAATGAAGCAAGTAATGTATGCCAAGATCGAGTTGTTTGGCGGTCTGTCTTCTCTGCCTACCCTACCTCTGGTTGGTTAGTTAGTTAGTTAATGTTCATATTTTTATCTTGTAAATTTTCCGGCACTTTCTTTTAAAATATGTAAAAAATCGCACTTATTTGTATTTTGCGATCTGTACATTTCGTTACTTTAATTTGGGCGGCCTCTAGAGATCTTCATTTCTACTACCAAGATGAATGTGTGACCAAAGTTTCATGAATGCAACATTTAGTCATTTATTTTGTGCATTTTGAGTCTATTTTAATACTAATAGTATTTACCACAATCCGCCATAACACCAGTACATGCATGGCGGACGAGAAAATAAACAACAAAAAATTTACACGAAAAGTTTTTTTCAAGTAAAAAAAAAAAATCTTTATTTTAATGGCACAATAACTAATATGAAAAGAAAAAAAAATCTATACCGAAAACGTAAAAAGCGAAAGGAAAGAATCTGGAAATTAAAAACTGTTTTCGATATCACCAACTGACGTCAGAATGAATAGACTTGCCTTAAGTACGATTTCGACAGCTGAAGACAAAGGTCACATAACACCCATTTTGACACCAGCTTAGTCCACTGCCGCCCGCGCTTGTATCGCGTAATTTTAACTGCGGTAAGCAAATTTTAAAATAAAAAAATAAAAACAAAATAGTGAAACTAAATACTCTGACAAAATATTGCTTTTTTTGTGAATACAATTAATTTTTACTAAAATTGGCGGCACGATTAGCTCACCCCCGACCCTCTTATTTTAGTTTCTTCCCCGTGCGTGTTAGGGTATATCTGTTAATAAGTTAATTAATTTTCCTTAAAGACATCTTTCTTAACAGCGGAATCCTAAACAGATTGTTAAGAGATTATTTGTAATGACCTCTTAGTCTTCACTGATTCGTAGGCAAATTAAAATACTAGATGTCGATAGTTACGGTATTTAATGTCACTATGTTTCACGTATGCCAACCCTTCCCTAATATATATTATGCTCTGAGTCATACTATCTTTTTCATAGTCGGTTGTCCCTTTCATACACTTGGACATACCACATCACAAGTGAAAATACAAATTCATGATATGTCTTTAAGTGACACATGGTTTTGATCAACTTTAAAAAAAAAACTTTATATTATAATGCATTTTAATCAATGTTTGTTTTATTTTTAAATAGCATAAATACGCCTTTTAACGAAGAATTACGTTTTGAAAAAGGTACCTACCTCACTAGATACTTAGGTAGTAATGACCTTTTTTGCCACTACTTGTAAAAGTGACAATTTCCGCCGTGGTATATCTATGCCGGTCGTAGAGGTGGGTCATTCCACTTATTTTACGAACTCGGTTCCAATTCCGAGTTCAACCATACGGGCTCAATTCCTCAGACTCTGTCCTGTCTGTTCCTTTCGGTCCACCCGGGTCCGCCGTTCCACCGAATCCGGTGGAACGACAGGGGGCATCGTTTCGCCATTTATGTGGTATTTCTGAATCCGGAAGGAAAAAAAACCTACATATTGCGCCTTTAAATATGGTCGCTTTTAGTTTCTGACTCCGACTGCTCCGGGTGTTTCTGATTCCGGAAACAAAAACCGTTCATATTACACTATAGAATAAGGTCGCTTTTCTTTTCTGAATCCAATCCAAAACCTTAGTCGTTCCTTGGTTGTGAGTCCGGAACGACTGAATCCGGATTTACGAATTCGGAATGAGTCCTCGGTTTTCGGAATGGGATTCATTGAACTCGGTCCGGCCGGAACGACTCCTCTATGCCGCCGCCTGTCGTTGTGCATTGTTTTGTTTACTGTGCTGTAACATTTATATAATGTTTTCTAGCTAATAATGTTTAAAGTAAACAATAACGTAGTTGGTAACTTATTTAATATTGAGTTTTTCTCTCGTTAAAACTACGCAAATATTGATACACAGTTAATCAAGATGTCTTTAAGCTTAAGGAAAAGGATAAAGGATTTTCCTTAAAAAGAACCAGAATAGCTCCCGATCTTTTCTTATAGTTCTATTTTATTCGTTAATAGTTCTGTACAATTCGTATATTCACAGTCAAACTTCGATGGCACATTATTATACGGACCGTGAGACATTTTTTTATCATTCCTCTTACCTACATCTATATTTTCAAAATGTTCTTACTACGTTACTACGCACCTTCCTGATTAAATCCCTCTCATAATATAACAAATGTGAGGTGGATATTGTAAAACATTTCCTTGTCTACCAGGATTATCTCGATGTACATAGACTAGAATCTACATATATATTATATTGAAAAGTTCTACAACCACGTCCGTATGTACCTATGCGGTATGTGTATTCTACATATACATATTATACTATGCTGAGCACACGAAGACAAGTAAACTATCCTCGAGCAATATTTACCGGTCGGGGGAAACTTTCAGAGTACAGTAGTAACTTCATCCACTCGTTGCTCGCTTGCGTTGCTCCAGTGTTTGCTGTGCACCTTATCAACGGAGCTTCGTTTGTTATATAACAATATAGTGAGATACCGATAGACGAACATACTGAAATCTAATATTAATATAATGATCCAAAATGTATACGTGAACGCTTACATTGATTGTACGTATACGTATTTACTTTATATTTTCATGAAAATGGTAGAAATTCCTGCTATTCCTTTTGGATTGGTTAAATTGCTACAATGTTTTACGTATGCTATATCCGTTGCCTGATGGTTCTCGCATTAGAGTCAGAAAATTAAAGGTTTGATTAAAATTTAGGTAATCATTTTTCCATTTATGAATATTGGTGCTGCAAGTCTGTAGTGAAGGAGAGGGTTGTTAAGTTTGATTTTTTTTTATGTTTTTGTTAATTATTTA